>CATIWO010095997.1:0-18359 GCA_949673435.1 Macaranga tanarius | reverse complement strand
TTTGTGTTGGTGGCATTACACTTCATTGCCCACTCAGAATTTTCTAAAATAATTTTGACCAAATTCATTAATGTGTTAACATTGCAAAAAAATTTAAAAATTGGGACATAATTGCAAAAATTAAAAGGTTGGGATAAAATTGCAAAAAACTGTAAATGTTTGGATTTTTTTCACAAATAAGCCTATATTATATTACAATTCAATAATTTATATTTCAATAAAATTATCAATTTTATTTGCTAATCTAAATACTTTTTTATCTGTCAACCATTATTTGAAATAAACAATTATTTGAAATAAAATAATAAATGTCATTTTAATTATTTGAAATAAAAAATTTCACTCATTAATTAAATTATTTTAAATTACAAAAAATATAAATTAAATTAGTAAATAGCATTTCAAAATATTATAATATAATTTATGTTAAAATTTTAAATTCATATTCAATAATAAAATTTTAATATAATCTACTTTTTTTTTTAATAGATATGACATTGCTATTATTATTTTATGATATATATTATTTATATAAATTTTTTCATAGAAAAAAAATAATTATATGGTATATTAGAGTGTATAATAGAAATTTTAATAAAAATTTTTAAAGTAAAAATAACTATAAATAAAAATTATAAAAAATCAGTTAATTTCATAATAAAATTATAAAAGGGTTTGTAGTTTAATAGTTTAATTTGAATTATATTTGAATTATTTTTTAACTTTAAAAAGAATAGATCTCTAAACTGAATTAAACCGAAAATTTTAATTTCCAAACTGAATTGTATTAAGGATTTGGAGCAATTCCAAAATTTTAATTTTTAAATCTCTAATATTAAAAAATAGTTACATAGAATTTCATCCTCCGAACTAAAGCGAATCGTGCTAACTAGGGGTGGCCAAGGGTTCATGAACCGGTCGGTTCTGGTTCGACTTAAAGTAGAACCAAATTGAAACCGGCTTAATTTCAGTTTTGGGCCGGTTCTAAACCGGCTGGTTTCGGTTTATGGTTTTGATTTTTTGGTTTGGTTTTTACGCACTGTAAAAAAGTTGTGTTATTTTAGAAAATAAAATATACCACGAGTAAGAGAAAATTATGTAGAATTTTATAAGAAGTTGTTACTTGCATTTTTTGAATTTTTAACATAATTTTTCTTTTTCATAAACTGAACCAGAACCGGAACCACCGGTTCACTGTTCCATGAGGAGTGGAACTGGTCCATCCCTCAGTTCAGAGCCGGTTCAGTCCGATTCTAAATTTGACCGATTCCAGTTCAGGGTTTGACCGGACCGGTTCCGGGCTGAAACCGGCCGGTGGCCACTCCCACCCGTAATTACACAATGCAGCAAAAATCTCCAAAAATATTCTAGCGCTTCTCAACGAAGTAACCTATCATGTTACTTTAGCAAAATTCTTTTTTACCCATCTCAAAAAAGCGTCAGCAGCAGCAGACAGAAGCAGCAAAACAAAGAACAGAGACAAAACAAAAGCCCAAACTCCAGTGCCAGTTTTAAAATGATGCTGATTTGTTAAGTGAAAAAGCAAAAAAGAAAGCAATTCATTTTCAATTCAATCCCTATTTCCTAACTTAAAAATTCTTTTCTTGCAATCAGAGAAACCACTTTGCCCCACTCTGCAACCAAAGTATCTATCCCTCTTTCACCTTTCCCTCGCTTTTCAAAAAGGTTATAATAATAACAATAATGGACTCGCTTTTCATTTCTACAACACCAAAACCTGTTGCCTCCTTCAAACTTGAAATTGAAATCAAGCTAATTGTTGTTGTTGTTAATTTGGCTACTGCGGTTGATTGGCGTCCCCAATGGCGAGTTCTAGCGGGACGAAGAACGGAGGCGGAGGAGGACCGCAACGTTCTTTGTCTCGGAAAATGACGCGAGCGCAAACGATGATGGTTGATTTACCTGATGAGGATTCTTCCGTTCTTGACAGTGAGCTTGTTCCTTCTTCTATGTCATATATTGTTCCTATTCTTCGTGTTGCTAATGAGGTTGAAAAAGATAATCGCAGAGTTGCCTATCTCTGTAAGCTAAATTACTTCTTCTTACCGCGTACATATTGTTTATGCTATGTTTTATTTATTTAGTTAAATGCAGAGTAAACATTTTTATGGAAAATGAAGTATATAACCTGTTTATGGGAAAATGGTGATGTGGTGGAGCCTCCTTTGCACATGATTTAGCAGAGGCATTTTTTTCGACCTATGAAACTTGTTAATTGATAAAGATTCTGGACATAAACCCACATTCCTTAGTGCAGCGAATTTCGATAATACTCACAATTATTTTATTTTATTTTATTTTTTCAATCATGTGGTAGGAAGGTTGGTTGAAAAGACAATATCAAGACTGATCATGGATTTGTCCTTACAATAGTTTATTTCTGTGCTATACAACTTAGTATTTGTTTGTTCTTTCTGTGCTGTACTACGTAGTCCTGACTTTGTGTCTTTCTGCCTGCTGCTTAGGCAGAAAATTCCACATTGTCCTTTCATATTTTTTTCAAGAAATATTTTCCTGAATGACATTGTTATCAATTTGTCTGATTAGGCCGCTTCCATGCCCTTGAGAAGGCTCATAAAATGGATCCAACCTCGAGTGGACGTGGAGTTCGCCAATTCAAGACCTATCTGTTACATAAGCTTGAAAGGGTAAAGTTAATTCACTGTGATTCAGTTTTTTTGTTGGAAAGAGATCTATTTCTGAGATATTTGTTGCTGAAGATTACATTGTGTGCCATTACATGAGATTCGTGTGATGTCTACTTGTGGGGTTTCAGATTCTCTTCTTGTATACAGTTACGCAGAACCTGCAATTACAATTTAGAGCGTACTCTATTGAAACCTTAAATTTTGAATGTACATACTTTTTTTTTTTTTTTTTTTTGAGGAGAATAAGTTTCTTAATTACTTTCAAAATAATATACATACTCATCAATATTAATTGATGAGTAGCGCTTGCCAACGGAGAACAGTTAGGGTCAGTAGCTGGATATGAAGAGTCAGGAATGTGGACCGTTAGTAGTGCCAATTTGGCCCATTAAACACATTTGAAAAAACTCGAGGGATCTTTTGTTTTTTAGACTATATGACCTCAAAGAATCATAACCTGCTTGCAAAATTGAAGAAGAATTACACAATTTTGAGCTTCATGGTTAAAATTCTTAGGAATTAGACCAGGGTTTTGTAGGCATCATGTTTAGGATTGATTTACACAGCATAAGTTAATGGGATTACTTTGTGTTTAATGGGTTCAACATTTCTATATAGTATAATTTCCAATAGGAAAATTAAAACCGTGATTCATGCAATAAGCTTCTTGTCATATAAATAATTAAGGCCCTAGTTCTACAATTTTAATTTTATGGAAATGGTTACACCTGAGCCAAATCTTGTGAAAATTTGTAGAAGTTGTAAGTAAATTCTAAACCAACAAGGCTACAATTGTGACTTGACTACACTATGTGAAAATAATGAATTTCATATTTATCATGTAAGCTATTAATTAAATTCATTTGCGAATAAAATGCATTCAAAAATTCATTATGTAATTGAAATTGCTACATATTTTAGCCTCAGTAAGACTTGTAGAGTAAAATTACTGACCTTGGATAACTATTGAGTTTATAAGCTTGGATTTGATGAATTATTTTGGCCTTTGTATATATATATATGTGCGTGTGTTAATGGACATTCAAATTCTAATATCTAAAATAAACTGATATTTACGGTTGTCAATTGGATTTCTTTTCTTTGTAGGAAGAACATGAAACACATCGGCAGCTTGCAGGAAGTGATCCAAAAGAAATTCAGCTGTACTACCAGAAATTTTATTTTGACAACATAAGAGAAGGCCAACATGTGAAGAAACCGTAAGTCTCCATTTCTTACAAGCCTGTTGTCCTAGTAAACAACTGTTAAAGTCCCCTAGATTTACAAAGCTCAAATGGCTTCTTTTGTTCTTTTTTGTATAACTATTGAAGGGAGGAGATGGCCAAGCTTCTTCAAATTGCATCGGTATTATATGATGTGCTGAGGACGGTGGTACCTTCAGAAAAAATTGAACCCGAGGTTTGATCTTTTTATTTTCATATGTGGCTATAAGGTCTTCAAGCATTTTGCCAATGGATTGGACTTAAAATTGTATTTAAGTTGATTTCTTCATTGCAGACACAAAGGTATGCCCGAGATGTTGAGAGGTTAAGTGAGCAACCTGTGTACAACATTCTTCCATTGTATGCTGCAGGGATAAAACCTGCAATTATGGAACTTCCTGAGGTTGGATGTGCACAGTTTATCCTATTTGGTTTTGCATGTGCTATTTGACAGTGATTATTTTAATGCCTATAATCCATTATGGCTATCACTTTTGTTCCTCACAATTTAGGTCAAAGCTGCGGTTCAAGCTCTATTTTATGTCGATAATCTTCCAATGCCCCAATTTAGCCCTGCACAAGATGCCTCTCATGACTTTCCCAAGGGAAGGCCTAAAGCAGCCATTGACATTCTTCACTGGGTTTCTTCTGTTTTCGGCTTTCAGGTAACACACACATTGAATTCATATTTTTATTTTCTTGTCATATTTGCATCTATTTTGCCATGGGCTCTGGGCCTTTTCTTTGGTGAGTATGCTTTATGCATAGTCTACATTTGGAGATACCAAAGGATTATTACATTTAGAGATACCAAAGGATTATCTATAAGCTGCTTAAAGGACTTCCCAGACTTGAATATATATATATATATATATATATCTCTTCCTCAGTGAAGAAGCTCCTCAGACCTTTGACTATATTGCCACTGTTATTTTGTGGCTTTTTTTTTTGTTATTATGGAGATAATATTTGGCAGAAATATTAAATATTATCCTTCTGAAGCAAGGAAAATTCAACATGGCAAGGAGGTTGGTGACAAGTAGAGCATATATGGGAAAATCAGTATGTTTACTCATTAATGCTAATGGAAATCTGTGCCCAAGATTTGGCTTATAAGAATTATTTTAAAATGCATTGAAGTTTTCAAGGTTGTGAACACTGAAAAGAATCATGTGCAAACATGAAGAGATATCAGCAGATGGGCTATTGGAGTATTAGGCTGTAAGAAGGAAATTTTCAGAGTCAGTCCTCAAAGATGGTTCATATTTAGAAAAATTTCATCTCATTGGATATCTTTTAAAGTACATTATGTGTATTTCATTTATACTCTTATGCAGCCATGAGAGTAATTAACACAATTCTTATCATCAAATATAAGTTGTGCATTATATTTGCATAATCAAATAAAGCTTATGAATGGAAGGTTTTGATTCAATTATAATTCCTGCTTGCATGTCATATAAATTCTAATGAAACGGATGTCAGTTAATCTAACTACATGATGCTGTCCCATGTGTTTTTGGTGATCAAAAAGAGAGGAAATGTGGCTAATCAGAGAGAACACCTTATATTGCTACTAGCCAATATTGATGCAAGGAAGAGGCACCTTGAAAATTATTCTGGGGTAAAATTCTCTATGAAATTTCTGCTTTTATAATTATTCGGGACTTTGAATTCTTCTGCTTCCTCAATAATAGCCATTTTTTAAGATATCTTTATATATTTTTATAGAATACTAATTTGTAGCTTTTTTTTTTTTTTATTTAGCTTGATGACACCGTAGGGCATTTGATGGACAAAATATTTAAGAATTATCATTCATGGTGTCACTACGTGCGTTGTAAATCAAATCTTAGGTACGTTGTTTTGTCAATAACAGAGTGTTTTTTTTAATTACAATAGGTATGATATCTTAGTTTAGGTACTTTCCTTGGACTTCAGGTTTCCCCAAGATGCTAACAGACAACAATTACAGCTTATCTACATTGGACTGTACCTTCTCATATGGGGTGAAGCTTCAAATATACGATTCATGCCAGAATGTCTTTGCTATATTTTCCACAATGTAGGTTTCTTTTTTCCTCAAATTACTTACCTGAAATACTGTTGCTATACCAGGATGACACTAGGATTTCCTTCATTATATATACATTCAGTTGTCTTAATAAATTCCCATCCAATTTAATATTTTAGATTTCTCCTTGATGAGTTAGTGTTCTGGTTTTTGGTATATGATAATCTGTTGCTTTTGGTATTTTGTCAATCTGAATGGTTTGCACAACTTTTTCTTTGTTATTGAGATGTTCTAGTCATGTATCTGTTATTTTTCTTTTCCTTTCAGAAAGAGACAATCTAAATTAGGGATGAGAAAAACCAAACTCAACTCAGTTATGAATTTTGAAAATTAATAAATTTCAGTTAAAATATATATAATTGGAGAAAGGGCAAGTAGAAGCCCAGCAGTAAACCATTGATCAGTTTGAATGCAACTGATTGTAGAATGTCTTTCAGTTTGTGTGAAACTCTCTGCTGTTGAAGGAATAAGCACAGCCAACAGTTTCTTTGGCTGGATCCTGATGCTGTGAACTTTGAAATGGCCTTTGGATTGTCAGAGTAACTACCCATATAAGTGAAAACATATGACACATCCCTTCGTTTAGTGGTTGAAGCCATTTCATGGTTATCTCACAAGTTGGATTCAAATCCCAGCTTTTGAGTTGTTTTTTTCTTTCTTTTGAATAATTTATTGGAATTAAACAAAATAAAAAAGCTATTTGACATTACCGGGAGTTGAACATGCTTGCCACTTTCCCACAAACATTTTTGTGATTAGTATTAGCAAAATATATATTTGTTATAAAACCAAAAACCAAATAAATACTGCAGTTTAAACCAAATGCTCACCCCTAATAAAAATGTAAGAGGAAGAGGAAAAGTAGAATATGTTCCCTTCATAATTTCCAGGGACTCCCACCCTACCATTTTATTATCTGCCTAGTTTACACACAGAGTTAAAAGGATTTCTTTTTTTAAGGGGAAACTTGACAGTACCTGTAAGCCTGTTTTGTCTTTCTTTTGTGTGAGAGAAGTAGCACATCTTCTCTTCGTGGTTTCCAGGTAGGGGTGAGCATTCGGTTCAAACCATTAACATTGGCAATGATTGGACATTTTGGCTTACAGGTACTGGTTGTGTAATTGGCTCTTGTTTTAAATAATACAACTCAGAGCAACCATTAACATTGGCAATGATGGAAAAACTCTATTGAAATCAGAATAGTTTTTCCTTTTTGTTTTGTAATTACTTATATCTTGGACTTTTATATGCACTGGTCCTCATGGATGAGAATGTGTTGTTAAGTTTTGCTGTTTTACATTATCATTGTATTTGGAAGTAATGCTTTTCTTTTATCCTTCTGTGTAAGATGGCAAATGAGGTTTATGGAATATTATATGGCAATGTGCATCGTGTTAGTGGAGACACATATGGAACAGCAGCACCTGATGATGAAACCTTTTTGAGGACTGTGATAACTCCTCTTTACCAGGTTGTATGGAAGGTAAATTTCAATATAACGATGTTTGAGTTATTGTAGCTTCTTAATTACATATTTACGTCTGAAAAGTCCTTTTGTTTCATATGATAAAGGAAGTTAAGAGAAGCAAAGGAGGCACAATAAGCCACTCAAGATGGAGAAATTATGATGATTTGAATGAGTACTTCTGGTGAGAATTTTGCATATCGTATTCTGTTTGTGTTTCTCATACAGGTATTTGAAAACAACCTACCTTCCTAGGTCTGATAAATGCTTTAGACTGGGTTGGCCAATGGACCTTAAGGCAGATTTTTTTGTTCATTCAGATGACATGCCGCTTACAAATGAGGTATTTCTTCCTCTGTCTCTATTGCCCATTGAAGGCTTGAAGCACATTAATCAATTTTTTTTTTTTTTTTGCCTTTTTGTGTATTCCTGGTATTTTTTGGATTAACCCATGTTTTAGACCCTGAACTTTTTTATTTGTGTACTTTTGAGTCGTCCAACTGGATTTGTGCGCTATTGAGCCATTGGACTTTTTATTTTTGTTCTGACAGATTGTAGGTTAGTAATGACATAAGTAACAATAGTCCATGTCACAATAAACACTGAAGATCTAGGTTTTGATTTTAATTATGAATACTGAAATGTAAAAAAAAATTGTGAAATAAACAAATGTTTGCTCTGAGGAGGGAGAGAGAGCGGGAGAGGGCAAAACTCTGTGACAGCTTTCATTGAAGTTTTTTTTGGAATTGTATTTTTCTCATTTTAATTTTATTTGTTCATTTTTCCTTTTACCTCTTGTGGTGGCTTATTTAGATGTAGTGGAATGCTTACTAAATACGATTATTGGGCATTAATTTTTCAATTGTTTGGTTTGTTGTGATTTAACATGTTCTAGTTTAGAGGGACTTACCTTATGGAGGAAAATAAGTTATATAGGAAAAAGACAAAACATGGGGGATCTCCGTTCCAAATATATTTCCGAAAGTAGATGAAATCAAAGATTTAAGAAAAATTTCCTTTTATCCCCCTTTATTTTGACAATAGGCTGTACAATATATAGCTAAAAAAAAATACCTAAACTAGATACATAATTCTAGGAATAGAACAAGAAGAAAAACAATAGAATAGGAAGAAAAAATAGGAAAGGAAAGATGACTGTAAACAAATCCCAATAATTTTGGGATTGAATTAGAATTTTCAACACTCCCCCTCAAGCTGGTGAATAGATATCATTCATTCCCAGCTTGCTAACACATGAATCAAATTCTGATTTTAACAATGCTTTTGTAAGTACATCAGCATCTTTTGACTTGGTTGGTACATAAGACAAGCTTTGTGTTCCATTTTCAATCTCAGTTTTGATGAAGTTCCTGTCAATTCTCACGTGCTTCATCCGATCACCTCCTCTTCTAGGTTCCCATTTAAAAAAGCATTTTTGACATCCATTTGATGCAATTCCCAATACAAGTGACAGAAGAACTCTGATGGAGTTTAATTTTGCTACAGGTGCAGATGTTTCTTCGTAGTCTATGCCATAGGTTTGAGTGAATCCTTGTGCAACTAACCTTGCTTTATATCTTTCTATGCTCCCACTGGATCCTTACTTCACTGTAAATATCCACTTGCACCCAATAATTTTTTTTCCCTCAGGTAGCTCGACAATATCCCACGTTTCATTGTCAATCAAGGCCTTCATCTCCTCCAATACTGCTTCTTTCCATCTAGAATCTTGCATAGCACTTTGAATATCTTTTGGTAACTCCAGACCATTAATCATTGTGGTGAATGCCCTGTAATTTGGAGACAACTTGGAGTAGGTTAGGTAATTAGAAATAGGATGTTTAGTGCAAGATCATCAATTGGAACACCAATTGGGACATCAAGATCATCAATCACGGCAGCATTTTCTTCTGTGATTTCTAGAGATGGATTAGGCTCCGGTTCAGATGGTTGGCCTTGAAGAGGAACTCGTGGCCTTCTTGAGTACACCAAAATCTGTTTCTGGTTCTGGTTTAATGTTGAATTGAGTTCTTCTTTTTGACTTGACATTTGGGTAGGAAGGGAAATAGGAAGTGAAATAGAAGAATCCCAATGATTATCTTTGCAGCAGCAGGTGAAGGCATGGGGTTGTCACGAGTAAGGTAACCCATCTTGCCTTTACCCTTGATTACAAGTAGGACAGACTGAAACCACTCACGAAAATTAGTCCCATTTAATTTATGTTGGGTTATTTGTAAAGTCTGGGTGTCTAGTGACGCAAAAGAATAAAGATTTGGGGAAGGATTAGAAACAGCAGGTGTGCCGGAGGACTCTACTGTTGATGTTGTACCAGTCATTGTGCTGATAATGTTAAGTGCTTTGTGTTGGAATGGCCAAAATAATTATGCCGGCAGGAAACCTGGCTCTGATACCATGAAATCAGAGATTTAAGAAAAATTTCCTTCCATTCCACTTTATTTTGACAATAGGCTGTACAATATATAGCTAACAAAATACCTAAACTAGATACATAATTCTAGGAATAGAACAAGAAGAAAAAAAAATAGAATAGGAAGAAAAACTAGAAAAGGAAAGATGATTGCAAACAAATCCCAATAATTTTGGGATTGAATTAGAATTTCCAACAAATACTCCATGTCCAATGTAAGTGATGTTGTTTGAGAATAAAAGCACTATAAATTTGTAAAATCATCTGGTAGGTTTAAGTGGCCCAAATGAAAGGAATGGATGTTGCTTCACACCAATGCACATACATGTCTTATGGTTTTTGTCATCATGATCTCTTTCTCTTGTCTATTTGTTAATTTTTTTTTGCTCATTTGCTCTAAATTTTAACAGGTATCCAGACCCCATATGAACAATGATATTTTTCTTGAAGAAGCTGTGAAAAGATATAAGGGGTTTCTTCATCTAATTAAGAGAAACAAAGAACGGTCCATAAAACGATTTTGTGTTCCAACTTATGACATTGATCTTGTCTGGCACACACACCAATTGCATCCTGTTTCTTACTGTAAAAATTTAAGTAAAGCTCTTGGCAAAATATTGGAGCATGATGACATGGATTCAGACAGGACTGAAGGAAAGAAGCTTGATGTTGGATTTTCTGGAACAACCAAGCAGTGGGAAGAGACATTTGGCACAAGGTACTGGAAGGCAGGTGCAATGTATAGAGGCAGTGCACCATCTCCTCTCACAACCATTCCTTTGCTGCCAAATATCTTGAGAAAAGATGTATTAGCATCAAATGCATGTCAGAAGATGATTCAACTTCCAGAGGTGAAGATTGTGGAGGTAATTTCTAATCACCTTTGTTATTATATATCTGTTTCTATACCAGATGAGTTTAAAAGAAAATGCTACAGACTCCAGCCCTGTGGGCTTAAAATGGATCTATATTACACAACATTTTAGTGGTTATGAGGTATACAAACATTTTGTTTTTCTAAGAGTTGAGAGCTTGGAAATTTTCTATTGTCCATAGAATGGAGTCTTAATCAATTGAAAGTTAATTTTAAAGGCAATCACTATAGTGCTGAGGGAATCACTTCCTGTCCAGTATCTCTGCGCTGGTTATTAACTTTTTCTGACTAGTCAACGTGATCAAGACAACTCTCATTTTTGTAATATTTTTCAAATATGCTTTTACCTCTGCAGGTCCTTTTGGAGATTGTGGGAGTCAAAAACTTGCCAGAAGAGCACAAAGGAAGCATCTTTGTCACATTTAGTAAAATGCAGCCAGATGTGTTCTTTAATGTTAAGCAAAAGTTAACTATTCTATCTGAATCTGGAGAGAAACAAGTTGCATCATTCCAATGTGAGCCCAAGGGAGAGCTGCTTTTTGAACTCGTTACTTGTTCACCTTCCAACTTACGAATCACCAAGGCATTTAAAACATTGGGTACGGCTTCATTATCTCTACATGACTTTCTGAATCCACTATCTAAACTTACTGTGGAAAAATGGGTGGAATTACTGCCCAGTTCTACCAATGTGAGCTCAAACCCAATGTGCCTACGAATTGCCGTCTCATTTACTGCTCCTGTCCAAGCACCACATGTGCTGCACATGGTCAATTCAAGATCACTGTTAAAAAGTTCTTGCTTGTTCCCTCTTCCTGGAAAACGTGCTAACAGCTGGACACATATTATTGATGAAAATGATACTGAGATCATCAGCCTTCAACTGAGGTATCCTTGCAACTCTCTCTTATTCTTGCGGAAAAAATTAATACTATCTTCTAGGTCCTTTCATGCTTTGTGAGATTATTGAATTTAGCAGCATAAAACTACTGTGAAACCTTAAGTTTTCTACTTACACTAATCTAATGTTGAAATATTACATCCTTAGCAGCTTGAAGTAACAAGCTAATCGATAATCCATGCATATTCTCCTGCTAATCATAAGCGAGCTGGTTTTGGTTTACTTCTGTTGATCTTCTCAATTTATATCTCCTAGATCAAAGGAACTTTTTCCTTCTTTCAGTGTTTCATTAAATGGATATTTGCAAGGCAGGTTTTAATAGGTCACCCCATCTTTTGTCACATTGCCATGTGTTCTGAACTCCTAATATTATCATTTTCTGATTTGGATTATGTTTCAGGGACTCGACCAAGGGAAACAAAAAAGACAGGAGCAAACAAGTAATTGGTGCTACAGAATCTGGTGAAACACATGCACTCGCAGAGTTTCTTGGAACGTCATGGTCCTTGATGGATTCTCAGTGGTACCTTAACTTTATTGCAGAATCCAGTGAAGATTGTCATGTTTTTGAGCTCATGGGTAGTAGGATGGTAATCATCTTTTTCCCACTATTTGCCTCCCTTTAATCATATCTGTGCATTTTAAATGCATCCTTAACCTGTTTAATGGAAAATTCAACATTTGGTAAAAATCACACTTTGGTTACTTGACATCATGAAAATCTCTCCACTTAAGGTTTGCATATTAAATCCAGTAATTGTCTCCTCAACTCCCTAGTTCACATTCTCATCTACATGGAGTACGCTTCCAGTTCGTGAAGCCCTTTGAACTTTCTTAAGCTGAGGATAGAACTTCTTATTGTTTCAGTCCATAGGGACCAGTAAATTATTTATCATACTTACATTCTTGGTACAGATAAGATTTATCCAAGGTGGAAGGCTGGATTTTGAACCCAAACAGTTTGGGAAGCAGAGGAATGAACAAGATTTTATGACTGCGGTTGAATTTTCCATGGAGGATCCATATGGCAAAGCAATGGCATGGCTTGACTTAAAATCTGGGTCTGTCAAGGTATAATTATGCTGTCTTATTAAACCTGACTAGAATTTTTACTTAGAGCATCATTTTGCTTCCTTTTCTTTGCCCTTTACCATTAAATTTAAAATCATATTAACAGGTAAAAGATGAAAGGTTGGTGTTTCCCATGATCATTTCTGCTTTTATACTTGCTGATATTCTGAAGAATGAAGGATACGGGGCCCTTATAGTTAATGGAGGAAGTTCAAAGGAATTGGATGGTAATGTAGAAAATGTCAACGGGTTATGCGAGGAAGCAAAACAAATCAATCAGGCTAATTCTACTGAAGTTATAGCAGGGTTGAATGTAGATTCAATGAAAAGTGGAGGATCTGGTAGTATCTGTGGCAGTGGATGCAAGAACGTGGTGAATAGTGCTGGCTGTGGTAGATGTGGAAACAACTATAGCAGTGGACACAAGAGCGTAGTGAATAGTGGTGGCTGTGGTGGTTGTGGTGGTGGTTGTGGTGGTGGATGTGGAAACATGGTGAATAGTGGTGGCTGTGGTAGTGGTGGTTGTGGTGGTGAATGTGGAACCATGGTGAATAGTGGTGGCTGCGGTGGATGTGGAAGCAGTGGTTGTGGTGGCGCTTGTGGCAGCTTTGGGCTTGGAAAAACGGCAGAGAGTGGTGGATGTGGTGGCTGTGGTGGGTATTCTGGTAATAACACAACTTATGAAAGCAATGCTGGTAACTCCTTCACTGATGCTTGCTCAAAAGAATCACCCACCCAAGTGACAGAAGCAGTGGTGGCTTGAATCCTATGGAACTCATAAATGCCTACAACTTAGGTAACAAGGAATAAAAGCACTCTTAAAGTTTGCTAACTATGTTGAAGTGTTATACTAAAAAATGCCCAATAAGGATCTTCATGGTCATTAGTGTTGTGGATGAATAAGGTTCTCACTGTTGTGCAAGTGTTAATGTGTCTGTTCATATGGTGTCTATTGCAATAAGTTGTTTTCTTTCCAAAGTCGTGTATCCCATCATAGACTCTGCTTTCACCTATTTTGTGAAGTAGCATTGTCTGCTGGGGTTACTTTTATTTTGCACACTTTCTATGTTCTGCTTTGTTTCTCATGAAACTTGGGCAGTTTTCATATTTCAAATTCGTGTACATAAATAAATTTATGAGTTTGCGTTGGGATGTACTACTTGATATTGCAGTAATATTGAGTGGCATTTTACATAGATTTATGTTTGCTATACTAAGATTTGTGCTTGTCATTTTCCCAGTTATCTTGGTGTCAAGTCAACATCTTGACTTTGTCAAGTGTTAAAGTTATACTTTGCATGCCAGTGTGGGATTTGAATCCATCGACTTCTAGAATTAATTTCTACCATATTTAAAAGGAGAATTTTACTCTTTATTGTATAATTCATCAGTGCTTAAGTTGCGCTTAGGTTATACTTTGCATAATTAATACCGAAATGTGTTAAAAGTCATTGGAACATCTCAGTTTTTGTAAAATATAGACACAGAGATTGCGTCTATGGAAATTTATTAACTACTGCAGAAAATAAACATTTTATCATGCTGAGGATGATGAAGGTCAAATTGGGAGAAACTTATTCATTATTATCATTGTTAATTCAATGGCCAATATAGCACATGTTTTATTTCTAGTATTTTGAAATAATGCCAAATAGTGTTAAGAATGATTCAAAATTTATGTCAATTTGAATTAGTCTTTTTAGTTAGAAATATCTTCCTCAATTTTTGTTTTTGGTTAGTAATAAATAGTGGCTGTAATATCTCACATTAGTTGAGATTTTTTAGATATTTAGTTTATTTGTATGCCTATATAAGGCACATATTTTCTGAAATTAAAAAGCAAGTAAGAGTGTGTGCAATTTCTTGGTTCCATTTTTTTTTATCTCTTTGCCTTCAAAATTTCCAACAAATAGATGATCCTATTAAATCAACTGATATGTTCTAAAATTTGTGTTGTTATGCTTTGTTTTAATTTGTTATATATTCTCGTGCTTCAGGTATTTTGGCCTGGAGCACCAATGACCTACACTAACATCATTCTTGTTTAAAGAATTCTGATTATGGCCTTTCCACAAAAACCAGTATATCTGCTTTTACCCTTTAATTAATCATATAATTTGTTCATATACTTCCTTACAATTTGGATTCATGTGCTGTAGTGAAAGAATTCATGTAAAACAGATTGCCACCAAAGAGAATGCTTACAAGCAGACCCAAAAATGTCATGCTTACAAGCAAACCCAAAAAAGTCAAGACAATTGATCAACATTTTACATGTTCAGTTTCTTTAGATATTTGCAGGGTGCTATTTTCAACTCAAATTAAACTTGATCCTTTCATCAACAAATCGAGTTGCATTATCTGAAATTATTTGTGTGGCTGAAGTATATCCCACCATTTTGATTGAAACCCAAAAAAAAAAAAGGAAAAAAAGGCAACATCCAACGGCTATATGGGTACCAGTTCTGTCATGTACTAACTCAAAATTCAAAGTACTGGGGACCCAAATGCCACACTCATATCTTGAACAAGATTTTTGGCCCCATTTGTAGAGTTACTGATCAAACACTTCATTCAAACTTTACAAATTTTCTAGTCTTCGGAATAAGAATAAAACAAAGACGAGAAAATTTGAAGGAGAAAAGAAAAAAGGAATAATAAGGATATAAATTGTAGAATATACTAAGAAGTGCACAACCAAAGATCAGAGAAGATGCATAATTAAAATAGTGCAAACATTAAGAAGCTAGAGAATTAGACTGAAATAATCCATAAGGAACAATTCCACACATCACAGCTCATTTTGTAACAAAGTAGAACTATTTATGGAACAATTTTTTACAACTACTTCATTTCATTTATTTGTTCAGCTAACAAAGACGATGGATGGGTCACAGCAGCACTCATCAATCAGGCAACAGCAACACAAAGCTGCAAGGCTGTAAAACAAAAACAAGTACTATTTATAGAGCACCAAATAAACCAACAAAAAACCAAAGCTAAAACAGCATAAAAAAATGGAGCATAATATGTGTAGATCATTACCATCCTTCAAGAAAGCCAGCCTCTCTCCTGGGTGGTGGAGCAGCATATTGTGGAGGAGCCATCACTGGAGGTCCTTGATAATAACCTGCAAAACCAAAACCAAAACCAAATCAATTACTGTGGAGGAAACAAGAACTACCCAGAAGAAGACTAATGTATACAACAAAAATTAAGCACAACCCAGTTTCTAAAATTGAAAATAACATGAGGAAAAATCACCATGAACTGTATAGAGATCAAGAAAAGGACCCCATAACCATTTGCACTTAAAAATCTAAAGAAATAAAGAAAGAAAGTAACAAAAACATGCATGCAAAATCAAGAAAATGTAATGAATAGTATTACCTTGAGCAGGGTAAGGATAAGCATACTTGGGGTCATTCATGTTTAGCTAAAAAGTCTAAAGGAAATTAAGGAGACAGAGACCTAGAAATGAGAGGAAGAAAGAATTGTTGTGAGATTATGTGTCTTTAATTTGGTTATATATCAAAACAAACAAAAAAACCTGGTCAGTTCAGTTGGCACCTATAACTATAAGGGGCATTGCATAGAAACCACCTTCTAGTCTTCTTTTTGTAAAAATTTTTAACAACTATTTAATTTCTTCTGTAAAGTTCCACATTCTTTGTTTTGCTTTTTCCTTTTCTTTTATTCTTCTTTCCTTAATTTGTGGCCCAATTGACAGCTCTGCCAAATCCCATTGGCAAATTTTTTAATAATTAGGGTTAAGTTGAATTTTTAAAATTTTAAATTCAATTTCTTAAATATTAAGAAAGTCTAAATTTGACAACATTTTTAAATTTAAAACTCGAGTTCAGCTCAAAACTCAAATTGTGCTAATGGCCGTTTTAATGAATTTTTTAAATAATTTGAACTATTATATTTAATTAAAAAGAAAAATCAATATTGAATAAAATTACAAAATAATTACCTAATCAATCTATTAAAAACTATATACTAAAAAATTCACGAGTCTATAAACAAGTCAAATCATAATGTAAAATAAATTGAATATTAAATTTAACTTGACTTTTTTTAATTAAATAAGCTTTAAAATGGAATCTATATTAATAATTTATCAATAGATTAACTCATTTACATTCACCGTAGTTTTGTTAACTGATGTGTGGTGTCTCTGTGTCGTGTGTGTTAATTTAAAAAAAAAAAGTAATTAAAAGCAGGTGGAACAGTGGTAAAAACAAATATTAGAAAATTCTTCAAGTTGTATCGCAAATTTCTCTTTAAAAAAATAATAGAAGATGCAATGTATCAGGAAAGGCTGTTAGCTGGAAATTACATATGCAACAGGTTTTTGTGAGGATTAATTTGTTGCCAGAGAATGGAGCAGATTAGGTGTATTATGTCATCTATTACGTCTCCAAATTTTTGCCAATAGCATGATCAATAATATACTTATCTGGGGATGATATGATATAAAATAGGTGTATTTATGAGTTTCAAAAAAAAAAAAGTGTATTTATGATATAAAATAGTATGTAGTCTGATTTTCTTCAGTCAGTAATTATTTAGATGAGTTCTCAGCTACAGTAAGTCTTTCGTCCAAAAAAAATGTAGGTGTATTTATGTTAATATATTTTATTGTTAAGTAAAATTAAAATTCATATCTAAAACAAATTTGGATTAAAAAAAAATTAAAGTTCAAAATTTTGATCTTGGTGGATGCAAACAAATAATCATAACACAATCATACTTGAACCAAAATCTTCAATTATGCATTTAGAAATATCATTATAGTTTAAATTAAAATATTTATGAACTTGGTGTTACATTCTATTAATGTCTTAATTATTTTGTAAAAATGTTGAAATTAAAATCTGTTAAATATAAATTTTCTTTTATACCAAAAATAATCTTATAAATTCCATCAAAAGAAAAGGTTATAAATAGTTGAAGGATGTATATAACAAAAATAGAATTCAAGTTCTTAATTTTGCAATACTTTAAAAATAAAATAAAATAATTACTAGATCAATTTCTGTTTAAATTGATATAATTAAATTTATACCAATTTCTCACAGTTAAATTTTGTATATTAGAATTTTTTTTTTTTTTTTTTTTTTGTCATTTAAAGTCCTAGGGGCTCCGGAGAGAGCAGAATAGTGGGATATCAAACTCCGCCCTACTACCTGGATATCCGGTATTAAATCCACATAAAAAGAGTGTTAAAGTGGAACCATTTAAAGTGGGGAGGGGGCTCGAAACGCTCCTGTAGAAGCAATAGAAAATTAACACTGCTCAGCTGTGATTAAAAGCTATTTCCATAGTCAACAAGGCTTATCTGTTTGCGTAGCTTACTTCTAAAATTTAATTACTATTTAATAGTGACGCATATGGTCATCAATTTTTTTTTTCAAAATTGCAATCTCAGTTTAATTGCATATTATTATTATTATTATTATTATTATTATTATTATTATTATTATTATTATTATTATTATATGCATATTTTGCTTTTATTTCCTGCAATGATTCATCCCTGCTGAGTGAGGCAGGAGATTTTTATTTTATTACCAAAAATGAAACATCCTATAATTTTATAATATTCTAAAATTTAATAAAAATATAATTTATATCCAAGCCTATAAGTA
>CATIWO010095983.1:0-18729 GCA_949673435.1 Macaranga tanarius | reverse complement strand
ATGAACTTTTATAGTACAAGTACTAAATAAGTTTGTCACTCATATTATCAACTCTTGACAATAAACTTATCTAACATTGTACTAAGGGTAAATATTCAAATAAACAAACACTTTGATCCAAATGAATATTTCATTGCCATGTGGATAAATATACAATGTCTATATACATGAATGGCCATAGGGCACATCTACACTAACAATTACGACTAGGAGTATCTCGTTCTAACCTCTCTAACCTTTCTTAGACTTTACGGTTTTTACTCCTCATATCCTTTTGTTGTACTATTATCTTCTATAACATCCTTGTATTGCCTCCAAAGTGATTTTCTCCTTAGGATTTATGATGTCAACCTGTAAGAATATGATAGAAAACACCTATTCTAACACTCCCTCATCTGTTTCACTTGAATGGATTTGTATCACTCTAATGCACTCACCAATTCAATCACACACATAATTCCCTTTGAAGTTTTTATTTGAGCTAAACTTTTACTACTCACTTTCTAAAGAGAATTATAAATTACAAACCCTTGATAATTAAAGCTAACAAGAGAAAGAATGAATTACGGCATTACAATAGAGTATTCGGCTAAAATAAGAACAAAACTAAATTTGACTTTTTGACTTTTTTTTTCTCTTTTTTTTAACTGATTATCATTAAAAACACTTAACTAAATAGATCTAGAAGCCTTCAAATACCTTTTGAAGCTTGAATCACAATATGTGATTTTGGTGCCTTTTTAGGTAAATATGTTTTTAGGGCTGTTTATGCACGAATTCTTTTTTGTATTTTTATCTTTTGTAGGTGTTGAATAATGTGATGTAAGGTGAAGGATTTTGAATTTTTAAAAATTATTGAATCTTGGATGTTTTTTTTAAGATTGAAATCCAAGATTTGCGATAATGGGTCAAAAAATGTGGTAGAAGAGTATAATAATTTAGGCAATTGCTGGGGCTGATGTAAGAAGGAAAATAAATAAAAATATATGGATGTGATGTGTTTTTAAGGGATTTGAACGATGCTTACACAGTTTGGTGCAAATTGATGCAAATCTACATTGAATGGACTTTAGTGAGCTTGCGGCTTCACTTAATCTTGTTAATGCCGAACCACTTATATGAGGAATTTGATGTTGTATTTGTTGCTGCCGTACCACTTAATTTATAAACAATGTAATTTTTTTATATGTTGATGAACGAACACAACAGTGAAGGATACGTAGCTTATACTAAAACTAATGCTCTGATACCAAACTGATATAACCCTTGCTAATCTAACTAACAAGAACTATAGCAATCTATTGGAATCTTGTCCAAGGATCTACCTAGCATAAACTAAAGAAATTAAAACCCTTTAGTTATCTAATAACTAAGAACTCCAATTATCAAAGGAAAAATTCACAACTCAATCAAGAAGTAAATTCAAAGCAAAACTCTTATAAGAACTTAAGGAAAATTCAAAAATCTTTTTTGAATAATCAAGGTTGCCGAATTTTTAGAGTTTAATACATATATATAAGTTGCTTCTAACCCTAAAACTAAACAAATCCTTTTAAGAATAGGAAACAAAACAAATCTCTTTAAGAATAGAAAACTAATGACTACTCTCCTAATTAGAATAAATGACTACTCTCCTAATTAGAATAAATAACTACTCTCTTAATTATATTAGGATAACAACTACATAATTAAAAACATAAAGGGTTGGCCGAATGCAACTTGACTTTCATATTTGGCCATAATATGAATCTTGGGCATAGAATTAGGCCCAACACATGCTCCTTACTACCCTTAGCCCAATTCATGTAATTGGACTTCATATTGAATTAAATACATAAATATTAGGCTTAAATCCATAATTAGCGGCATGTTGACTATGAGTTGATCTTTGACTTTTCTTGGGATCTTCTCCACAAGCTCTAAATGACTTTGAATGAGCCCTATAATTGCCTCTTTTATCTTCTTGGCTCTTGCTCTTATAATTACGCCTCCATCATAGCTCAATGGATCCACATTCTTTTTATTTGCTGAAGATATCCTATGATCATTCGCATCAAAGTAGTGATGAAGAAAGTGAATATGAAGAAGAAAATACTAAATGTACAAATGATTGTGGGCAAATATGCTTCTGTGAGCCTAGTATTAATGTTATAACTAAAGATAATTAATTTTTACTAGAAATAATAGATAAAATTCAAGATGAAGAAATTAAAAAAGAATATTTATTAAAATTAAAAGACTTAGTTTCATAAAAGCAAGAATAAACTATTGAACCTTATAAAATAGGACTTATTTTAGAAAAATACAAAAGTGAGTCCAAACTAATATTTATAAAAGATTTACAAATTAAAATTTAAAATTTGAAAGAAGAAATTAAAATCTTGAAGGAAGACAATAATATTATAAAAACTAAATAATGGCTTTAGAATTGTTTAGATGATATAATAAAAAAGAAGAAGAGATTTTTTATATAGAAGGATATAGTCAAGTAAATATAATAATAAGAGTTTTAACCCAAAAATGGTCAGTAAATATTAATTTAATAATAAATAATTTTCATCTACCAACTATTGCCTTAATAGATTCTGGAGCCGATCAAATTATATATAAGAAGGATTAATCTCAACTACATATTATACAAAAACTCAAGAAAGATTAAGATCATCATATAGCACTAGATTAAAAGTTAAATATAAACTAGATAAAGGAGAATTTTGTAATAATGGCTTTTGCATTAATCAACTTTTTATTCTAGTTAAAATCTAAGTATTCCAATAATTCTAGGATCTCATTTCATAGTAACAATCTATCCTTTTCTTGTAGATTATGATAGAATAAAAACAGAGGTTATAGGAAAAAAATTATTTTTTACTTTTCTAGATTCAATCCATAAAAAAAAAGTTAGAACAATAAAAGAAGAATTAATTATAAAAGTTATAGAAAATAAGCAAAAACATATAAATTTTTTATATCAAGAAATAAAATCAATATGTGTCCAAGATAATTTAGAATCTATAATTGTTCAACAAAAAATTAAGAAAATTGAAGAGAAATTTCAAAAGGATATTTGTGCACTAGTACCTAATGCTTTTTGGAATAGAAAAAATTATATTATAATACTACCATATATAAAAAGATTTTGATGAAAAATATATTCCAACTAGGGCTAGAGCAATTCACATGAGTATTGAATTAGAAAAAAATATTTTAGAAAAGAAATTCAAGAACTATTAGATAAAGGTTTAATACGACCATCAAAATCACCTTGGTCTTGCTAAACTTTTTATGTTCAGAATACTGCTGAAATAGAAAGAAGAGCACCTAAATTAGAATTTAATTACAAACCTTTAAATAAAGTATTAAAATGGATTAGATATCCTATTTCTTGTAAGAAAGATTTAATTAAAAAGTTATATAAAGAAAATGTATTTTCCAAATTTGATATGAAGTCTAGATTTTGGAAAATTTAAATTCATGAAAAAGATAGATATAAAACTGATTTTAATGTACCTTTTAGACATTGTGAATGGAATATTATGCCTTATTAATTAAAAAATGCTCCAAGTGAATTTCAAAACATTATGAATGATATACTAAGTAGTATTTCTGATTTTTCAATTATCTATATAGATGATGTTTTGATATTCTTTTAGACACTTTCTCAACACTTTAAACATTTGGAAAAATTTTATGATTTAATTAAGAAAAATGGTTTAGTGGTTTCCTTTTCAAAGATAAAGCTTTTTCAAACTAAAATTAGATTCTTTGGATTTGAAATTTTTCAAAGAACTATAGTTCCAATTCAAAGATCTTTAGAATTTACTTTTAAATTCCCTTATAAAATCAAGGATAAAACCAATTACAAAGATTTTTAGGATGTCTAAATTATGTGGGAGATTTTTATAAAGATCTTAGAAATATATGTAAGCCCTTATATCAAAGACTTAAGAAAAATTCTCAGCCTTAAACCTCTCAGCATACTTCCATTATCAGACAAATTAAGTCCTAAGTTAAAAATCTTCCATGTCTAAGTATAATTCATCCTGAGTAAAAAATAATTGTTGAAATTAATGCTTTTGAAATTGGTTTCAGAGGCGTTCTTAAGCAAATTCTACCTGATCAAACTTCAGAATCAATTGTTTATTATCATTCTGGATTCTAGAATCCAACTCAGTAAAAATACTTTACTGTCAAAAAGGAAGTTTTAAGTATTATTTTATGTATTTTAAAATTTGAAGAAGATTTAATAACTAGAACTTTTATTTTAAAAGTAGATTGTCAAAGTGCAAAATTTATTTTAGAAAAGGATGTTAAAAATTTGATTTCAAAATAAGTTTTTGCTAGATGGCAAGCTCTATTAAGTAATTTTGATTTTGAAATAGAAATTATTAAAGGATCTTTAATTAATTTAGCTGATTTTCTTTTAAAAGAATTTTTGCATGGAACTAAGAACAACAACAGCTTTGATACTTAATGGGTACTCATCTTACGAAAAATTAAATAAGGAAACTTTTAAGAATAAATCTGTAAGAAATCCTTTTGCAGCACTTTTTGAAGAACAATAAGTAACTTAAAGATCTCACCCTACAAGCTATATCTAGGCAGCTTTGGAAGGAACTACTTCTTCAACAATTTTAGAAAAATATTTTATAAAATCTGATTCTTTAAATATCATGGATTTAGAAAAGGAATATATTCTAGCTAGTTCTCCTACCAACTTTGGGCAGGTGCTTGGGAAAAGTTTTCTAAAAAACTTAAACTTTATCCTAACTCATATAAGTAAAAGCCGAGAATACTTTGAACTTATTCTAGTATAAAGTGATTCAGTAGAAATTGAACATATTATGGATCAGAAAGATTTAGGAAAAATTTCTCATTCTAAACTCAAGATCAAGAAAATCCTTACTTTAATGAAACAGGGTCAAGAGAGGCTTAAACCTAAGAAGCCAGTTCAATATTTTAACTACTCTGATTATGAGTTAGCTTGGTATAGTACTTTGTATATAAGAGTTTCAATCATTCATGGTTTATCTACTTTGATAATCATTCAAACAAGTATCAATTCGAAGATGGTTTAATAACTGGTGGAATTGATTTAATTCTGTTAAAGAGATTTTACCAAAGCTTGTCTGGGAAGGTTTCAACTTATTTTCAACTAAGATATAGAATCATGATATTTCAGATTTATTCAACTTCTCAATAACTTTTTCAGTACCTTAGATTGTTACTTAGAAGTTCATAGTAAGATCTATTTCAAATCTAGAAAGTACTTCAAAAACTCATTATTATTTAACTAAGGAATTTAATGTCAAATGGTGGGCTAATTTTAAAAATGAGTCTGCTAATGCTAATACAGTCCAAACGTATTTACGCTTCAGAGGAACTTTGAGAAAATTCTTGATTATTTCTAACAAAATAATTTTCCATTTGAGACCTAGTTGGAGATGAAGATTTAAATTCATATCTTACTGGTTTAGATAAGTTTTCTCTATATAAGGCTCTTGGAATTTCTCTATTTATATTAACAGATTCTAAAGTAAAAATAGAATTTGAGTGTTATTAGGTTAGTATTGAGGATATAGATATTGGTGTTATAGTAGTAATATAATAGAATATTTAATATAGTTTCAAAAAGGTTTTTTCAATATTTTATTTAAAAATATGATGAATTTTTAAAATTTGACAAATAAGCCAAAATTATAAAATACTGAATAATGAAAAATTGTAGAGCCTCAACATTTATACATATATAGACTAGTTGTCCGTCCGCGCGTTGCGCGTACTACTAATAATACATATATTTTTAAATAATTAAATAAATAATTTTAATAAATTATAATTTGATCAAATAGTTTATAATAGCATGAACTCAAAAAATTATTATAATAATAAAAATTCGGTTACTTTTTATTAATAAAAATAATAATTAAATAAAGAATTTAATAATTTAAATTAGTATCTGGATTATTTAAGGAAGAAAAATAAAATTTGAGTATTATTAGGTTACTATTAAGGATATGGATAGTGTTATAGTAGGAATATAATATAATTTTTAATATAGTTTAAAAAAAAAATTTAATATTTTATTTAAAAATATGATGAATTTTTAAAATTTGACACATAGGCCAAATTTACAAAATACTGAATAAAGAGAAATTCTAGGGTCTAAGCATATATATATATATCTAATAATAATTTACTTTAATATTATATTTACTTAATACTAAACTTATATTATATAATATATACTTATTTTTCTATTTATCTATTAATTTTAATTTTAATTACTTAGTAGTAATTTACTCAACATTAAAAATTAGCTTTAAATAATATTTACTTAATATTGTATTAGTTAATTAATTTAAATTACTTTTACTCAATATTAGTACTAATACTAACTTGAATTATAACTACATATTTTTTATTTCACTTAATTATTTTTTTGCTTAATGTTAAATTAGTATTGTGTAATTTTTAATTATTAATTAAAATTATACTTAATAGTAATGTTAATTTACAGAAAAAAAAAATTGTATCATTTTTATTTAGAGGTGTAAGCAAACAGAACGACTCACAAGCTACTTGAAACTCGTCTCACCAAAAGCTCATTCGAGCTCATTTATTAAGGTAAACGAGTTGAGGCTGAGCTTCATTCCAAAGCTCGTTTGATAAAGGAGTCGAGCTCAAATACTTTAAAGTTTTAGGCACGCAAATAAACTCATGAACAAGCTTATTAATAAATTTTTTTACTAAATAAATATAATTTATTATTAGTTTTTACATTAAACATTATTATTATTAATTACATGTAATTTAAATTATTAAGTAAATATAATATTAAAAAATAATATATAATAGTCATCTAAGTATAATACTTATTTAAATTTGCATTTAAGTTACTTTAATTTAAATTATTAAATATAATAAAAATTATGTAATTTAAGATTAAAGTTACAGTAGTTTTGTTGGTAAATTAATGTTAGTATTAGGTAAATACAATTTAAATTATTAAATATATGAAAGAATATATAATTTTTTTATCTAAATTACTATTAATATAATAAAACTATTTAGTTTTTGTGTAAATTAAATTTTTTTGTTAAATATATATATATATATAATAGAAGGTACATATTCATGGTAAAAACTATATAGTTTGGATATAAAGTAGTATTAGTATAAAGCATAACATTAAGTAAGTATTATATAATACAATTAAAAGTATTAAGTCTAGTAAAAAAAAATTATATTTATAATAAAATTTTCGAGTTTTTACTAATAAAACTATGTAGTTTTAACAACACATAGTGATTTTGATGTAAATTAGTATTAATACTAAGTGAATATAATTTACATATAATTTGAACTATTAATTGGAATAAAAAATCATAAAACTATATAATTTTATATTATAAATTAGTATTAATATTAAATATTAGTATCAAGTAAAAATAAATTTTACTAAAAATAAAATTTTAAATATGAAGTAAATATAATATTGAAAAATTAAGTAAAGGTTATATAATGCTATTTTAGTATTAATTAATTGCAACACTAATTTTGTGTTATACTATTTGTTCCACTGATAAATAAAATATTAGAAAAATTAAGAAAATGTTATATAATGCTAATTTAATATTAAGTAAGTACATTACTAATTTTGTTTTATACTGGTTATTTTACTAATTTTATTGACTATCGCTTACCAACAAACGGTGATGCAACTATACCAATAACAATATACAGGTCGTGGGTATGATAGGAATGGAGAAGAAAGGCATATGATAGGAAGTAAGGGACATCCAATTCTATGGTTTGAGATGGCCCTGTTTCATAGTAAGGGACATCCCAAAAAGTAATTTTGTCATCACTTAAATGGCTAACACCATACATAAGTAAGGGACATCCAATTCTAAGCCAAAACACAGACGACAACAAATTTCAATCAACAACAGTTCAATTTTATCTTTTAGTTTCATTTTAAATTCTTTTTGTTCTTGTTCATTCAAAATTACTTATTTACATTTGTTTTGAATATAAACCAGATTCTTTAGTTTTTACAATGATTCCCTATAGTTCCTTTTAGTTCCCTAACTTTTGCATTAGCTCTATTTAAGTTCTCTATTATTTAATTTTGTTTTGGCCTTTTCAGCATATTAAATTTAGCATTTTGTAGAACAACTACTTTAAGGATTCTGTAAATTTTGGTTCTTTAAAATACATTTAATTGTCTATTTAGAAGTTAGATTTTAAAGGTTGGTGAACCTTAAAACACCTAGCATGCTAAAAATTTCATTGTTTGAGGGTTAGAGGGAAACATATTTTGGCATGCCCAATGGAACTCTACTGAAATGCCGAAAACTAGTAATTATTTAGAAAAGAAAATTATCGAAGCCTAAAATCCGGAGATAGCCATTGTAACAGTAAGGCCAGAAAGAAACGTACCTCAACTTGTGGAGCAATTTGAGAAGAGCATTGCGTCTCTAAATGTCTAGCAAAATCTAGAGGCACAAAATAACCCAATAAAAGGGTTTTTAGGTGATGGTTATTCACAAAGCTATGTTTCAATGATTGATATGAAAATATTTATAGAAGAGCTGCAAAGTTAAAGCTAGAAGATATAGAAAAGCCAGTCAAAAAATTTTTAGGCTATGAGCACTATTGTCGAGTTGATAGGGTGCCAACTGACTACTCAGAGCCAACAAGGTTAACACACCCAAGTGCAAAAGGCTACTCATTAGGCCTCTTGTAAAATAAAGATTATAAGAATCCAAAGCCAATCCATTCAAAAAGTTGGAGACTTCAGTTTTCCTCAAGTGGTGATCTCAAAGAAGTATTCCCCACTCGATAAAAGGGAAGAGAGAGCTGATTTTGTCAAAGGGACTCCAAATGACCAGGTCAATATAAGGCTAATGCTCCCTCATCAATTTTGTGATTTTACTAACCTTATTTCCCAATCTAAAGTTTATAATGCAATAGTGCACCACCTAATAAGAGGCTTAGGGGTATAGCACTAAGAGGAGCTAAAGGGAACAACTAGGAAATCCACCAGTCTAGATATACGCCCTTAAAAACCAATATTGATGCTGTAAAGGAGGTAGTGGAAGAACTGTACAGCTTGGTCTCATATAGATAGGCCGATCCGAGTTTTATAAGTCATACCCTAATACAATTGACAGAGATAATCCATATCTAAGGAGATACAATATTCCTAAATTCACTTTGTTTTTAGGAGAAGGAAAATTAACCTTGAAACATATTGCCAAATTTACTATACAATGTGATGAGATAGCAAATTATGAGAATTTTTACAATTTTAAATTAAGATTATTTCCTACCTCACTGACTAGTATAACTTTCACTTGGTATGCCACATTGTCTAGGAACTCTATGTTTATATGGTAAGAAATAAAAAGAGCTTTCCTTACTATTTTTTTTCAATATGGAGCCTGAGGTTTATGTAGTTGAACTATCAGGCATAATAGAAAGACCTAGGAAGAATATAGACTCATTTATTGTCTAGTTTAAGAAGATGAGGACTATTGCAAAATATTCCTACCAGAAACTAAGTATATAAAGGAGGCCTAGAGGGGGCTAGACATAGAGCTACATAAGAATTTATAAGGGATGGTGTTTAGAGATTTTTTATAACTCAGTAAAAGTCACAAAGTATGAAGAGCTCATTTGGAAGGAGAGTTAGATAACAAAAGCAGCTACGAGGAACTATTTTCAGGAAGTGCATAGTCATGAAGTTGCTATAACACATCTTACCACTCAAAGAACTTGTGTTTATCTTTTGCTGATAAAAAGACACTAGATTTATTAAAAAAGTCATAAGCTTCCACTGCATAACCACAGTACACAATATAGCCAGCTCACTTTCCTGGTCTTGTATGTTGATGACATACTTCTGATTGGAAATAACGTCGGTATGATGACTTCTGTGAAAGTATGGTTGTCTAAGACCTTCTCGATGAAAGACTTAGGAGAGGCTACCTGTATTCTCGGGATTCGAGTCTATAGAGATAGATCAAAGAGAATAATAGGTTTATCTCAAAGTCTTTACTTGGAAAAGGTGTTGAAGAGGTTCAACATGCTTGATTCCAAAAGAGGATTGTTACCATTTAGGCATGGTATCCACCTTTCCAAGATGATGTCTCCTAAAACATCTGAGGAAATGGCGGAGATGGAATGCATAATGCTTAAACATATAGTCAACAAGATAGTTCTATACCGGCTAGTTCAATCTCAATTTTTGAGAATATGCTAAGGAGGGCATGTAATAATTACCAACCATCATAGCCAATAATGCTAATGAACATATTGAATCAGCAAGCCCCACCAGTGGTACATATTGATGCCACTGATTTAGCACGTATGATGGCAACGTTAATGTTTGAAAGGGAGAGGTATAAGAAACTGGGGGATATTATCGAACATGCTAAAAAGTATAGAGCATATGACTTTTATAGTATATTAGACTCTAGTCAAGCTGACAAGTGGGTCAAGACCATGGAAAAGGCCTTTACTACATTACAGTTGAGTGATGAAGAGAAGGTAAGTAATGTATATAACCTTATGTTCAATAAAGATGATGATTGGTTAACCCAAGTAAGGAATCTATATGAAGAGGCTTTCACTTGGCAAGTGTTCAAGGAAGAGTTTAATAGGGAGTATTTGACTGAGGCATATCAGAAGTAAAAGATAACATCTTTTATTAATATAGTACAAGGTTTGATGACTGTCAGGGAGCATACTGACAAGTTTGAGGATTTGTACAAGTATGCAAAAGATATGTATCTTATGGAAGACATGAAAAGTGAGAAGTTTAGGGATGGATTGTATGTCTCCCTACATAGAAAGTTTAATTTGTATAATGGCACAACCTTTAAAGGATAGGTTAAAAAGGCAATAGGGTAAAAAAGGTTGTACAAAGAATTGGAAACTGCAAACCGTGCAAAATGTCATTACCATAAAGGAACATCGAGGCAGTTTTAGAAGGGTGATAGTAGTAATAAGTTAAGATTTTCTCTTTATTCTAAGAGTAATGTGAGAACTGGAGGCAATACTAGGCCATAAGGAAGCTAAATATCTATGAGACAACACATGGCACCACTTAGGCCTATTAATGTTGGGAATGCCCCAATAGGAGGAGCTACTGTCCCTTGGTGTAATGTTTATAGGAGAAATCATGTGAGTAACTCTAGAAGAAATGGAATTCATTGTTTCAAATGTGATGAGATATGTCATTATGCTCATGAGAGTACAAAGGATATGCTAGGGGAGCAATCTATGCAAGGATTAAATACTCTTAGGAATGGAAGAGTTAGTAGACCTCCAAACCCAACAAGATCAACTGCTATGTGCAATGAAGTAAGTAGAGCTCTATGAGCTCAAAAGAGGCCTATTGTACAAGCAAATGTAGCGGAGAATGTGCATCAAGTGAGAATTTATGCAGTAACGGAGTGTGATGCTGAGAATGCACCAGACGTGATAACAGGTACGACTTACATTTCTAATAAGTTAAATCATATATTGATTGACCTAGTTCTACATTCTCATTTTTATCATCTACATTTGTCATGTATAATAAACTTAAGTCGTTTAGCAGGAATGAACCTGTAGTTGTAGGTATGCCTATGGGGATGAATGTGATTTGTAAAACTATTATTAAGGATGTTTCAATAAGGATGGGAGAAGATGAAATGAAGTGGAATTTTATGCCCTTTCCAATTAGTGAATTTGATGTTATATTAGGTATGGATGGTTTAAGTCGATACCGAGCAATGGTGAATTATTATTAAAAGTAAGTAATGTTTGACAAAGAAGATGGAGGAAAAATTTATTTTTATGGGGGAATTCAGGAAGGTACCTACTAAGATTATTTTAACTATGACAGCTATGAATTATCTTAGGAAGGGATGTGAAGCTTATTTAGCTTCTACGATTGATAAAAGAAAGGAAGAAGTATCTTTAAAGAGTGTGCTTGTAGTAAATGAATTTGAAGATATATTTCTAGAGGATTTACCAGGTTTGCCACCTGAGAGATAAATTGAGTTCAAAATTGAACTTTTACCGGCAACAATACCTATATTGCAAGCACGGTATAGGATGGCTCTGGCTAAACTAAAGGAGTTAAAGGTATAATTACAAGGGTTATTGGATAAGGGATTTATCTAACCTAGTTTCTCTTCATGGGGTGCAACTGTACTATTTGTAAATGAGAAGGATAGATTGTTGTGGTTATGCATCGATTATAGATAACTGAATAAGGTCACAATTAGAAATAAATACCCTCTGGAAAGGATAGAAGATTTGTTTGATCAGCTACAAGGAGCAGCAGTGTTTTCGAAGATAGATTTGAGATCTAGTAATCACTAATTGAGAATTAAGGAGTTGGATGTTCATAAAACTACTTTTAGAATGAGATATATACATTATGAATTCTTGGTGATGCCATTAGGGCTGACGAATGCACCAACAGTATTTATGAATTTAATGAATCGAGTTATCAAAGCATATTTTAATAATTTGTAATTATGTTCATTGACGATAGTTTAGTGTATTCTAAGTGAAAGGAGGAACATGAGGATCATTTGAGAACAGTGTTAGAAATTTTGAGGGATGAGTAGTTATATGCAAAGTTTAACAAATGTGAGTTCTGGTACGGTAAGGTTGTATTTTTAGGACATATGATATCCGCAGAAGGGATATACGTTGATCCTAATAAAATTGATACTATAGTAAATAAGGAACCTCCAAAGAATGTGACTGAAGTTCAAAGTTTCTTAGGTTTGATGGGTTATTACAGAAGATTTGTGCAAAATTTTTCAATTATTACGTCACCTTTGATGAAATTATTGAGAAAGAATGTGAAGTTTGATTAGACTCCTGAGTGCCAACAAAGTTTTGAGATTTTGAAAGAAAAGTTGATTTTTGCATATGTGTTATCATTGCCTATTAAATGAGGTAAATAAGTGGTATATAATGATGCTTCAAGATAAGAACTTGGTTGTGTGTTGATGTTAGATGGTAGGGTGATTGCCTATGCATCACGACAATTAAGACCACACAAGCTGAACTATCCCATGCATGATTTAGAATTGGTAGTAGTAGTTTTTACATTGAAGATGTGGAGGCATTATCTCTTTGGGGCAACATGCCAAATCTTCACGGACTATAAAAGTCTAAAGTACATTTTAAGCTACAAGGAATTGAATTTGAGACAAAGGCAATAGGTGAAATTGTTAAAAGATTATGATTGCACAATTGAGTATCACCCTAATAAGGCCAATATAGTAGCAAATGCACTTAGTCGGAAATCGATTAGGAATTTATACTACATTCATGCAGTAAGAATGCCATTATTAGTAGAGTTAAGGACGTTAAGTGTTGAGGTTAGCCTAGATGCTTCAGAAGGCATATTGGCTACTCTAAAAGTAAGACCACTATTAATGGAAAGGATAGTGCAAGCACAAAAGACTGATGCTGAAGTAGAAAAGTTGTGTGAGGACATTAAGAATAGAAGAAATAAGGATATAACTTATAACGGTGATGGAGTGTTGAGAATGGGGAAAATAATATTTGTGCCGAATATAGGTGAATTAAGAAGAGAAATTTTAGAGGAAGCACATTGTTCAGCTTATGCAATGCATTCAGGTAGTACAAAAATGTACATAATTTTAAGAGAGCATTATTGGTGGAAAGGAACGAAGAAAGACATAGCAAATTATGTTTCCAAGTGCTTAACTTGTCAGTAAGTTAAAGCTGAGCATAGGCATCCAGCTGGGTTTTTACAATCTTTGCCACTACTAGAATAGAAATGGAAATATATAACTATGGATTTCGTAGTTAGGTTGCCAAGAACTCAAGAATGATATAATGTATTATGGGTGATTGTGGATAGATTAACCAAGTCAGCACATTTCTTACCAATCAAGATTAGTTACAACTTAAACAAGTTAGTAGAATTATATATCAAGGAAGTGATAAGATTACAAAGAACGCTAGTGTCAATTGTGTCTAATCGTGACCCAAGGTTTACTTCACAATTCAGGCCTTGTTTGCAAGAAGCTTGGGGTATTAAATTGACGTTTAGCACTGCTTTTTATCCTCAAACTGATGGACAATCTAAAAGAATAATACAAGTATTAGAAGATATATTGCGGGCCAATGCCTTTGATATTAGTGGAAAAAAGGATAAACAAGTACCTTTAATGGAATTTGCTTATAATAACAGTTACCAAAGTAGTTTAGATATGGCATCGTTTGAGGCTCTGCATGGCAGGAAGTATTGAATGCCAATTTGTTGGGAAGAAGCTGGAGAAAGAAAATTGTTAGGTCCTAAATTAGTTCAGTTAACTACGAATAATATCCGAATAGTAAAGGCAAATCTTAAAGCAACTCAGAATAAACAACGGAGTTACGCTAATCTTAAACGAGCTGATATTGAGTTTAGTGTAGGTGATAAAGTGTTCTTAAAGATACCTCCATGGAAAGGCGTAATAAGGTTTGTTAAGCGAGGGAAATTAAGCCCAAGATACATTGGGCTATACGAAGTGGTTAAGCGTATTGGACCTGTAGCTTATCGATTAGCCTTACCGCCAAAATTAGTAAGAGTGCATAATGTATTTCATGTGTCAATACTGATAAGATATTAAAGTGATCCCAAGCATATTTTGCAAGAACAGCCAGTGGAATTAAAAGAAAATTTAAGCTTTGAAAAAGTGCCAGTAGCTATTTCAGCTAGGGATCGTAAGGTGTTAAAGAATAAAGTTATTCTGTTGTTAATGTGTTATGAAATCATTCTCAGGAGGAAGATACTTAGGAGAGAGAAGGCAACATTAGACAATAGTATCCAAATCTTGTATGACATGAATAAGAGAATTTCGTACAAATTTTAAGGATTAAATTTTTTAAAAGGAAGAATTGTCACATTTGTGTCCTTAAAATTTTGGTTGATAGAATTAAAGATTTATTTAATTTAACATAATTGAGTATTATTTTGGATGAGGCTGATTATGAAAGGTTTAATGAGAATAAATCAAGTTAAAAAAGGATAAATTTGAAAGAAATTCAAAGTGTGATAAGGATCAAATTAAAAGAGGACAAGTTGAAAAGGATTTAAGTATAAGAAATAAAGAAAGAAAGGAGCAATTGAAAAAAAAAGGTTTGCATTTAAGAATTCAGAGAATAAGAAGAAGGAAGCAAAAGCTTATTGTGATCAAGACTTGGAGAAAAGAGAGAGCAACAGTAGCTAGGGTTTTACATTGTTAGAATTTGCACCTAGCAAAGTAAGATTTTAGTTTTATTCTTGCATTTTCTTCAAGAATTAAAGAATTTCATATTGTGTTCTTGAAAAGCATTTGGTTGATCATAGGTGATCAACAAGAAAAGGGAAGAACTTGAAGCTTTAAACTGCTGGAATACTTTGAGAGTGAAGCTTTTATCAACTTCTTATTCTTATGATTTAAATGCTCTTTGAAATATTGTTTATTTTGGTTGATATTGGTTCTTAACTTTAAATTCTAAAAATGGATTGTTTAAGTATGAAAATTGCATTAAATTAAAGCTATAAAGTTGTAAAAACAAGTAAAACATGCATTCGAGTGAGTTCTAGAACATTTTGGTTGAAAATATGTTAAGTTTAAGTTGAATTTTAGTTATTTTGAGTGCATAATGCCTCTGTGGGTCAATTAGGCGATGCCTGATCGAACTAAGGCAACGCCTCAGTGCATTAAGGAGGTGCCTCTATCGCCAATGCCTATTACCAAGAGGATTTAAATGAAAAATTTCTCAACATAAACTCAACCAGAAGTACGTCAACACCCATATGATCATTTAACTCACTTAAATTGACCCAAAATGAGTTAATTGGAACCTATTTTATCAAAGATATGTGTGATTGAGTGACAGATATATGTAACTATATGATTAAGCTTAATAAGTGAACTTGGAGTTGGTATAAATCCTTTACTTCCTAAAATAAAGGGTAGTTGGAAAGCTTAATACATAAGCTTGATAATGAATACAAAGAATATCAAACCTTAACTAATTTAAACGTTGTAAGGTTAAATATTACAAGTTGTTTAATTATAAAGTATGATAACATCTGATAAACTTACAAGTCTCTGACATAGAGACTAAATTCATGTTAGATGATGAACCAAATTGAGAAAATATCAAAATAAATATATAAGAGATAAACCAACATAAATGGCATATTCCAAATGGAGTTAGAACCGAATGCTATAAGGTTGAAAATGCCATATTACGATGTTAAGTAAATGAATATGTGTGTATATATGTGTGTGTGTAGCACCCTTCAGGTACCACATACAAGTGTCCAAACAACAAACAAACACGTGGCATAAGAATTTTTTAAATAAAAGATATGCATTTATGCAAAAACTCTTATCAATATATATACATTGTACTTTTTATGTACATACATAACTTGATATCAAAATAGATACATAGTTTAAATATAAAATATTTGAATATTATGATGATGATGCTCATGAGGATGGAGATGTCGACACCAAACCTGCCTTTGACCTACCTAAGCTCACAAAGAAATATACTTCAAGCTTTCTAATCAATCGAAGCCTGAAAATTACAATTTGCAAAGGAATGAGCTTGCGACTCAATAAGTAATTAATAAGATAAGTTTACATATAGTTCTCCTCAAGAACTCATTAAGGAAAATATACAAATAATTTGCCACCCACCAAACCTTTAGAAAATAATAAAAGTCATTAAATTAATCTTATGTTAAAAATTCACTGGAGTGCACTGGAATCAAGTTCGGTGCCTAAAACTGCAAAAGAAGCAACCTAAAGGAGAAATATCAGGGGCGTGCCGAGTCGGGACAGCAGCCTCAGTGTCGAGTCGTGCCTACGCTAGTGCCGACTCAGGCTGGCACGCCGAGTCGGGACAGAAGCCTCTGGTGCTAATGCCCAGTTGTCCTGATTTTTAGGCATTCCTTATTTACACAATTTCTCTTTCATATGGCCGTATTTTTTTAACAACCACATAGCCGTATTCAAACCTGTGCAACATTCAAATACCACAATAATATATACAAACACCAAACCTTAATTATTGATATCTCAATACATCAAGTTATATTATTCCAAGTAAACCACAATAACATCCTCACATTTAATTCACAACATAATTCTCACATTCAACATGCATGTAAATATGGTGCAGCAATGCATGTTTATGCAAGTTAGTATCCGATCGGATCTTTCCTCACATAAATAACTCACACTAAGCCTCATTGGCTAAATTCCTCACGCATTTCAATATTTATTAAATGGCCATTTTAGTGAGACTATCCACCGGGCTCAGTCTCACTTCTCACATATCACTTATGGGTAGCTATACGCCTGGCTCAGCTTGTCCATCTCACATATTCAGTGGGGACTATCTGCCTGGCTCACTCCCACTATCACATATTTTCCTCACATTATGCCATATGTATATATTTCAATCATTCTCACAACATATCACAATGCAATGCATATGTACAATTATATTATCACAATTTAACATCCCTTTTAATTTCTCATCATTTCCATTTCTCATAGTAAATCACAATTCACCTTTCTCACAAGCAATGCATATCAAATCATACCACATCAAGTGGCTTGCACTCATAGGTGCCAATATTTATAATCCACCGCTACACATATTCAATCGACCATTCAATGGTCTCAAAACAATATATATATATATATATATATATATATATATATATATATATATATATATATATATATATTCATCATACTTTCTCACAACAATATATTCATATATATATACTCATCATTCCTGCCACTTAAATGGAATACATAAATCAATGTAGTTAAATAACTTTAGTTACTTGAAAATCACTACATGTAAGCATTATATTAATAATTACTAACCAACAAGTTTCAACTCCTTCAAAAGCAAAGCTCTCCTAGTGAGTAAGGTCTCCTCTATCTTTGTTAATGCCTACACACAATCATACATCAATACCACATAACAAACATGACTTTAGCACTCAAACTCAACTAAGTGCAACTCCATGCTCTAGGTTTAATAAATCCAAATAATTCACACACATGTCCAAAAATCATAAAAATAATACTAAAGCTATACATATGAGTCTACTTCAAATTCTAACTAGAATTACTCAAATCAGATATGTATGGAATTAATTATGGATTTTTGATTAAATTCAGGCAAAATAGAGGTGACAGCAAAAGTAAGAAAATGTCGAGCCCTGCCAGTCAACTATAATAGCAAAATCAGCTCAGGACCAAAACACAAAAGTTGTAGAGGACATCTGAAGTTTCTACAGCATCAAACCTTTCTCAAAGCAGAGCTCTAAAACTCAAGATATGAGCAAAATATTAAGACTGATGCACATGAAAAACATAACCCGAATTTCAATATAAAAACTTAATTTCAAATAATCACAAATAAATATATGGCTTACCTAATTAATGCTCAAACAACTTATAATTCTTCTAAAGCTCCCCAAAATCCTTGCTAGATGAGTAGAGAATTCTTAAAATCTCCCAAAACTATCAAAATCCTCTCTTCTTCTCTTCCTCTCAAAATTCTCTACACAACTAAACATATACACACCCACACTCACAATAAACCTGCACCAATCAAAATGCTCCATTTGGGCAAGAAGTGTCCCCTTAATTAAATATTATAATCATAATAAAA
>CATIWO010095957.1:0-16551 GCA_949673435.1 Macaranga tanarius | reverse complement strand
ATATCGGGATCTTGTAATGAAGGGACATTTAGTGTACAATAATTATATTCAGTGGATCTACATAAAGCATTTATTTCTAATTGAGTAGTCGTGATATCTATGTTAGGGGTCACTCACGACTTATGGGAACTAAATGTGATTAATTGAGATTTTCACATTTAGTATGGAAAGATGTTTCCATGATATTAAGTGTTTATATTATTTCCTATTGCCATTTAGACTTGAACCTAGTAAGTCACACACAGAAAGGTTGTGCTTGTGAAGACTAATATTAATTTGATTATTAATTAAAGAGTTTAATTAATTAATTAAATTAATTGAATTGGATTTGTGCGTATGCGGGGATCTAGCATATCCCGAAATCTAAATTCAAAGATTACGACTTAATAGAAATTGAATAAATATTAATTTGGACTTAATTTAATATGTGATATTAAGTTCAAGGACTAAATTAATATATGCCTTCTAATGGATTTCAATATGGGCCTATGAGATGGACCTAGTATAATTATAGACTTGAGTTTGGGATTTATTTAAAGAGTTTAAATAAGCCCACATGTTCAATATGACCTATGAGATGGACCTAGCTTATTGACATTATGGACTTATTCTTGGGCTTTATTTAAAGAGTTTAAATAAGCCCACATGTTCATGAGATGGACCTAGCTCATTAATAAATGGACTTATGCATGGGCTCCATTTAAAAGAGTTTTAATGAGCCCATTTGTTGGATAGGTATGGGTGGGCCTTCTCTAAGTGTGTAGAGAAGCCCATGAGCCCAAAGCTTAGCCCACATCTATTAAAAGTTAATGGATATCAAGGCTAAGGTTATACAAGTTTCCAAACACCTCCCACTCACCATAAAGCCAAGCCATGCATGTAGCTTGAGTGTGAGACACTCAAGCTATAGCATTACATGTGACTTGAGTGTGAGACACTTAAGTTGTAGCTAATTATATAATGTTGGTTTTATTTGAGTTAGTGGAGAGTATAGAGACAACTCTCTCACTCCTTATGTATGTGAATTGAGTGTGAGACACTCAACACATAAACTATTATCATATTAGCTTTATTGATATAGTTAGTGGAGTTTTGTAGAGAGAGCTAAGTCATAACTTCATTTTGCACAAGTGAGAGAGTTTTTGATATCAAGCAAAAGAGAGAAAAGGATTGAGAGAGTCTTCTTCCTTCTTCTTCTTTAAGTGTAAAGATATCAAATAATACACAAGTATTGTGTACTTTCTACTTCTAGTCTATCATCCATTGAATGTTTTGTCCCATACATCCTAGCTTAGTGAAGTTCTTGCAAGCACCTTGGGTCCAAAAGGAGAGGCTTGTGGAAAGAGCTATACCAACCTTGGAAGTCTTCCTTGCCAACCCGTGTGTATCAAGCTAGAGGCTTCACATTTGGGGAGTTCGGAGCTTGTATATTAACACCAACCAAAGCTTGCCGAGCGTGCTACCAACTAGGGAGTTATGTAAATGTTACTAAATCTCTTAGTTGCTAGGTCTTATTTTTGGAAGCATGACTTGGTTTATTTGTTGATGCCATATTGTCCTTGGTGCATGTTTAGCTATGTAAGAGTGCATGTGATAAAATCTATGGGCTTGGAAGTGTTTAGTGTTTGATGCAAATATTGCATGCAATGAAAAATTTTAAATTCCGCATTTTTATTGCTACACTATCACACTTTTCTTCATATTTTTACATGATGGAATGGGTAATTGTAGATGTCGCTAGGCCTGGCCACGGTTTGTGAACTGGTTGGTTCGAAACCACCAGTTCATGGCTCCATCTTTGATAGAACCAAATTAGAATCAGTATAACCTCCAATTTCCGTTCACAGTTCCGATTCGATCAGTTTAGTTTTTCAAAAAATTAAAAATATTTTTTAATCAAAATAAATTATATGTATATATTAGGCATGAATTAAGTTTAAACTATATATATATATTAGGCTAAATGATAGATATATATAGACTGATTGAATGTATATATTAACTTGTTATTAGACATGAATTAAATTTAAAATAATATATATATATATATATATTTTTTTTTTTTTTTTTAAATTTCTGGTTTGGAACTGGAACCATAATTGTCAGTTCACAGTTCCATCTATGGAGGAACCGGCCTTGAAGCAGTACTCCCCAAGATTTCGGGCCAGTTCAGCTTCATTCCAAATTTTACCAGTTTTGACCAGTCCAGTTCCAAACTGAAACCGGCCCATGGCCAGCCCTCAATGTTGCCACCAGTGTCATTATAGGTCACGATAAATTATGTAACTAATCCCAATTTCTCTTTGTAAAATTAGAGGGCAAAAATATGAATTTTTTTTAGATTTTATCTTTTGCGGGCCACTACATCATCCTAAGTTAAAAATAAGAAATTTTCAAGTCAATCAAGTGAGCATTTATGTTAGCATTAGAAGATTCTTATCAACCTTATTTCCATTTATATTTATTTGACCAAGGGATATCAAATTCTTTACCAACTTTTCTACCATGGATATACTAAGCCCTCTTATATATAAAGGGTTTCTATACTTTGCATCAACACACAATTCAATATACAATAATTCTTATATATATATATATACAACAATTCTTCTCTATTAATTATCTCTTCTATTTTTCTTGCCATGGTATCAGAGCTCCTTTGATTTTCTTGAGTCAAATATTTGTATTCAAATCTCTTCCATTTTTTTGATCAGTTTTATTGTTCTATATTTTTCTCATAGATTCATCTAAAAATACTCAACATGTCTCTCATCCCATCATTGTTATCTTTGACGGATCAAATTATAATTTATGGTCCCAAGAGATGTGCAGTTTTCTTAAGGGATGCCTTTTATGGCGACATGTGACTGGTGAAATTCCTAAACCTACTAAAGTTATTGATAAAATTGAAGAAAATATTATTAAACGTGTAGAAAAATGGGAAGGAAATAATCCTCAAATACTAACCTGGTTTGAGCATCAAAATGGAATTTTGCATATATAACTCTCCTAAAGAGGTATGGGATTTCTTATAAGCTCGTTATTCCATTTCTGAAGATGTGCATCAGTTCCAGCTCTATAGGCGTCTTCATCGTATGAAGTAGCAACCTGAACAAACTATTTATAGTTATGTCTCTGAGTTATAAGTCCTTTGGGATTAATTGGCTCAATATGAACTTGAATGGGATAGTACTAATGCAGCTACTACTTATTCTAAGCTTCGTGATCATCAACATGTTTGGCATCTTTTGATGACTCTCCTGGATGAGTATGAATATGTTAGTGGTACTTTACTTCATCACAGTCCTTTGCCTTCTCTTGAAGTTGTAATCAAAGATTTACTTTTGAAGAAACTCGTCTAAAAATACTTCGAGATGAGCGATCTTTGTTATCTACTGATGTTGTTCTTGCTACTCCTAGTACCTCAATTCCATCTGCTACTTCTTCAAAAAGGATTTTTTGCATTTCTTGTAAGAAGACCGGTCATATTATTTATGAGTGTTGCCGTTTACAAGCCAAAAAGGCTTCTGGATAGAACTCTAAATCCAAGGTTCTCAAGCTTCGCATTCTACTACAGCTGCTGCCATAGAGGGTCCTTTTGATAGCACTTCACTAAAATTTTCTCTTAGAGATATTCAAGCTATTCTTCAACAGCTCCAATCTGACTCTGGTATTTCTTCTAATCCAGTCCTTTATGTTACTCTAGGTATTTCCTCTTTATGGTAGTTTGATTCTGCTTGTTGCAATAATATATATGACTTCTAATTCATCTCTATTTACCTCTAAGTTATATCATTCTATTGCACCACTTGTTCATACTGCTAATAATTTAACTTTAAATGTTGATAGTGCAGGAACTGTTTCCATGTCTTCTTTGATTCTACCTAATACTTTTTTGGTTCTTAAATTATCTCTAAATCTTATATCTATTGGGCAATTATGTGAACTTGGTCTTGATTTACATTTTTTAAGTCGTGGTTATACTGTACAGGATCCACAAACAGGGAAAATCATTAGGGTAGAGCGTAAGATTGGAAGACTGTATGAGCTATCATCTCTATAATTACCACCTCAAGTCTTTGCTACTGCTATCACCTGTAGTGTCTGGCATTATCGCCTTGGTCATATTTCTACCTCTAGGCTCTAGATTAGGATCTTTAATTTCTAGTGGTTGTTTAGTCTCTATTAAAACAATAAACTTTGATTGTGTTTCATGCTATTTGTCAAAACATCATGCTTTTCCTTTTAATATTAGTGATTATATTTCTTCTATACCTTTTAATCTTATTCATTCTGATATTTGGGGCCTATCACCTTATAATACTATGGGTGGTTCTCATTATTTTATGATTTTTGTTGATGAATTTTCTCAATATACATGGATTTATCTTATGCATAATAAATCTAAACTACCTGCGATTTATATTCACTTTGCCACTATGATTAAAACTTAATTTTCCTCTACCATCAAAAATTTTTGCACTGATAATGCCATGGAATATGGAGATTATATTTTTACTCAATTTCTTTTATAAAATGGAACCATTATTCATAGATCTTGTCCAGGTACCTCTCAAAAAAATAGGTGTGCAGAACGGAAACATAGGCATATTCTTGATACTATTCAAGCTCTTTTAATCTCTTCCTCTTATCCTAAAAGTTTTTAGGGAGAAGCAGCTCTCACTGCTGTTTATACTATTAATTGCATTCCTTCTCCTATTATTGGTAATATTTATCCTTATGAGCATTTGTATGGCCATTGTCCTGATTATCAATCTCTTAGTATTTTTAGTTGTGCTTGTTTTGTTCTTTTACACCCTTATGAATATACCAAATTAGAACCAAAAGCATGTTTATGTTATTTTCATCAGTGTTGGGATCTTCTGTCTAAACGTCTTCACATCTCTCATTATATTACCTTCTAGGAACATAAAATATTCTCTAATCTTTCTCCATTTTAAGTTACCACAACATCCTTATATTTTTTTACTGATCCTACTATTTTGCTCTTTCTTGATGATTTGTCTGCATGTTCTACTACACCATCTGATAGCTCTCATAGTATTGCACAACCTACTAACTCTCCTAATGCATCTACTTTGGCTATGGATCCTCCAGTTTTGCCTTCTTTTGAGTCCTTAGTTGTTCCCGATGAATTTAATTTTGACTTTTTTGATATTTCTCTTTGACTTTCTAGTAGGGCCACTAAACCTGCCATTCTTCTTCGAGATTTTCATTGTTACTCTACTATTATATCTTTATATGAACCTCGTACCTATCACAAGGCTAGTATTGACCTTTTATTATAAAAAGCAATGACAGAAGAAATTCAAGCACTCATACTTGGGATTTAGTTGATCTACCTTCAAATAAATTTATGATTGGTTATAAATGGGTGCACAAAATCAAAACTCGGGCTGATGGTTCAGTAGAAAGGTATAAGGCTAGATTAGTAGCTAAAGGGTTCACACAGGAATATGGCATTAATTATAAGGAGACTTGTGCCCCTGTAGCTCGACTTACCTCTGTTCGCAGTCTTATTGTAATTGTTGCTGCTAAACATTGACAACTATTTCAGATGGATGTCAAAAATGCCTTTCTTAATGAAGATCTTACTGAAGAAGTATATATGCAGCCTCTTCTTGGTTATGATCATCTCCCTAATCAAGTTTATCATCTCCAAAAGGCTTTATATGGACTTAAGCAGGCACCTCGAATATGATTTTCCAAATTGAGCTATACTATTTGTCAGTTTGGTTTCCAATCTAGTACTTATGATCATGCCTTGTTCATTCGTAAGACATCTCAGGATTGTGTACTCCTACTTTATGTGGATAACATGATTATTATAGGGGATGATTTACAGGGCATATCAGATCTTAAGTCTTTTCTTAGCAGATAGTTTGAAATGAAGGATCTTAGTCACTTGAATTATATTTTAGGCCTTAAGGTTTCCTCTGACCAATTTGGATATTATTTATCTCAGGCCAAGTATGCCACTGATCTTGTATCTCGTGTAGGACTTATTGATACGACTGTTAATACTTCTATTGAGCCCAATATCCATTTTTCAACTACTGATAGTACTCCTCTTAGTGACTGTATGTTATATCGGCAACTAGTTGGAAGTCTTATATATCTTACAGTTACTCGCCTTGATATTACGTATGCTATCCATATTATAAGTCAGTTCATGTCTGCTTCTCGCACTACTCATTATGCTGCTGTGTTTCGTATCATTTGTTATGTCAAGGGCACTTTGTTCAATGGGTTTCATTACTCCAATTCTTCATCTCTTCAATTGACATTATATTCTAATGTTGATTGGGCTGGAGATCCTACTGATAGACGCTCTACTATTGGAAATTGCTTCTTTCTTGGGGATTCTCTTATATCTTGGTGTAGTAAGAAGCAAACTATTGTATCTCGTTCTAGTATTGAAGCTGAATATCGAGCTCTTGATGATACTACGTCTGAACTATTGTGGTTACGATGGTTACTCCATGATATGGAAATTCATCACTCCTCTACTACTTCTCTTTATTGTGACAACAATAGTGCCATACATATTGCTCACAATGATGATTTTCATGAGCGCATTAAGCATATTAAGACTGATTGTCATTTTATTCACCATCATATGTTTCAAAGGACCGTTCATCTTATTCATGTCTCTTCTCAAGATTAGTCCGCAAATATCTTTTCTAAATCTCACTCTCCTCTTCGCTTTCGCGCTCTAGTTAGCAAATTCCAGATGTCTAACACATTGCCATCTTGTGTTTGAGGGGGGATGTTAGCATAATTTTAACATTAGAAGATTCTCATCAACCTTATTTCCATTTGTATATATTTGACCAAGGGATATCAAATCCTTTACCAAGTTTTCTACCATGTATATACTAAACCCTCTTGTATATAAAGGACTTCTATACTTTGTATCAACACACAATTCAATATACAATAATTCTTCTCTATCAATTCTCTCTTCTATTTTTCTTGTCAATTCACATGGTTTATTTTTAAATATTTATTTAGTATAGAGTTTTTTTTTTAATAATTATATGGAGTTCACTGAATTAAAAAAAAATATTTGAAAGTTGTATAGTCAAATGGTAAAAATATCTTGTAAAAATGTCTTCTATTAAAAAATTATGAATTTAATTTTTAACTATGGTGAAACTTCATATTTTAATTTAAAAGGAAAAACTAATTAAATTATCTTTTTTTATTTAAAAAGGGGAATTAAACTTCATAAATTTATGCATTTGTTCGTATGAGTAATTCAAGTAATAAAAGATGTGGATATCAAAAATAAAGAGAAGGGTTCGATTCCTCATTTCCTATTCTTCTCCTTTGTGATGGAAAATTAAACCATTTCAGCTAGTTTTAAAAAAATTGATGTTGATAGACTTGCGAGAGAGAAAACGAGACATGAAAATTCGAATATTCATCGTGATAGCTGATGGTATAGGAAAATAAATAAAAAAGCAAACAAGTAAGCAGTAAAAATGTGTACTGAGGAAACTGTTTACAGAGGTGAAGTATTATCAGTGTAAGGAAAAAAACAAAAAAAAGCAGAGAAGACATGGATTCCAGCTCTTGTTTTTTTCAACTCTCTACTCTAGTGTCCTTGTTACTCAGTCTACTTGTGTGGTCTTGTATCATCAAACACAGTGGTCCTTTTGCTTGTTTGCTTGTTCTCACAAATCCCACTTCTTTTCTTTTTCTTTTTTATCCACCCTTTTCATTTTCATTCATACTTCCTTCAATTTGTACCATTGTTACATGGTAATTTTTTTTTTCATTGTGATATGGTATTCTTTTGGTAGCTATAAGGTCTGATTAATTTATATAAAATCTGATAGATTTTATAAAAGGATAAAATTCTCTAAATATTATTTATTTTTTTTAAGTATAATTCTCTAAAAAAAAATTGAATTATTTTTTTTTTTTTTCACTTGAAACCAATGGACATTGGTAATTTTATATAGTATTTAGGCTATCGACTATGGATCTTTTCAGAAGTTTTCTCAAAGAAAATTTTGTCATTAAGCTGTACATGTGGCTCTACAATAATACTTTCCTGATCTTGGTATATCAGATGGGGCCGTATTCAGAATTCAGAACAATAATTTTCTGTCTTTCCCTTTTATTTTTCGAACAACTTTTTTTTTTAAAAAAAATATTAATATATATAAGGCTTTAAACAAGTTAAATTGAATCAAGCTTATTATAGAAATTGCCTATAAATCTAAACCGAATTTCAATAAATTTAAAAAATATAAATATAAATATAAATTATTTTATTAATAAATTAGAATAAATTATTTACTATAAAAATTACAATATATTCAACACAAATATAATTTTATTCTAATAATACAATTAAATAGTTTCTTATATTTATTACAAGTAAAAAATATATTATAACCAACAACTGTTGGATCAGCTGTCAGGAGGTTGTTCTCGTTTAAACTAATGTCTCGAGTTCGAGTCCCAGTAAACGCAGTCACGTTAAATAGTTGTTGGGAGACATTTGCAAACCTTGTGGTCCTACTCGGATCGATTCAGGATTAGTCGGAGCTCTTGTGACTACCGGATATCGGGAATATCATATGCAAATAAAAAATATATTATATATTTAATATCAAACTCTTATTTTATTAAAATTACAAGTTAATTTATAAATTTTATGTAGTTTTTTCTTACAAATTTTACTAGCTTAATTTTATAATTTTGAACAAATTACAAGCGAATAGGCTGGTTTGTAGCTCCAATAATACACACAATTGTTTGATTTCTTCTATAGTTGCTAAAATGTGGTCACACACACCTCACAAACATAAACAAATAATTAAAATTCTGTAGGTGAACCAAGGTATAGGAATATATAGGTCTTATTTTTTCTTAAAACATTTCCCGATTAAGATATGAAATGATGGAAAACATTAATCTCATCTAAAATTTCTTAGGTCTAAAATTACAAGCATTCATCATTGATATAAAATAATTTAATTTCACTCTATTATTCTGCTTTTTCCAACACCAGTCACAGTCATACATGTGTTTGAAGTAGGTAGCCATATATATATATATATATATATATATATAATAAGAGACACTATGGAGTATGGACCACATCATAGTAACCAGTTAGGCCACCATCTGTTTCACTTTGGGGTATTTGTCCTTTAAAGTCAGTGTCAGATGTTTACCTAAGCTTGCTCTTTGAAATTCCTTGAAGGCTAGAACTAGAAGTGCCAATATATACGCATAGGAGTGTTCATCGGTTGGTTCAGTCGATTTTTGGGCATTTTTCTGATTGAACCGAAATAACCGAATTTGAAAAAATTAGAATCGAACTGAACCGAATTATGTCTAAAATCAAACCAAAATTTTTGGGTAGAAAATCAAACCGGCCGAACCGAACTGAAAATTTTAAAAATATTGATTATTTTTATATTTTTATATTAAATTTGTATATATTTTTAAAAAATATTTAGAAAAATTAAAATAAAAAATAAAAAAATCGGTTATTTCGGTTATCTCAGTTAATAGAAATTTTTTTTACATAAAACCGAACTAAATTTCAGTTCAATTCGGTTCTAAAAATTTAAAAATTCTAAAAATACAAACCGAACTTAACCAAATAGGATCGGTTCAGTTTTCAGTTCGGCCATTTCGGAGGGCATGAACACCCTATAAACACATATGAACTCAATGATTTTACAACATATGTTAATTTTCCAAGTCTTGATGTTTGTTAAAAATATTAAATAATTTATCAAATTTTCTAGATGGATTTTAAATTCAATTAATGCTGATTAAATTTTTAAATGTTCATAACAAGTAGTTAAATTGATTGATGAAATTGAAATAAATATGACAATATGATTAAAAAAGTTTCCTATACCAAACGTAGAATTTTGATATTTTTATTATTATTATTATTATTAAAGAAGAAGAACAACAACAAAGAAAAACAAAAATTTACCATTATCAATAAGCATGATTTTAAATATCGGTATAAATTATTGAAGAATATATTACATAAAATTTGAGAATGATTTTCTTTTTCAAATCCTGCCTATTTTTATGATTTTATTTCTTCTTTTTAATTTTTCAAATTAACTGAGACTTTAGAGAGTTTCTAATCAATATATCCATTTCAAAGAGATTTAGGCCATCTCGAACCCATGCTATTTTTTGGCGCTGATTTGGAGATGACATCAAGAATTGGCTCTACTCACTCTATTTTTCACGCCATTTTTGAGTCAATGAATTTGGGGTTGCACTATTCATCACGCCAAAACATTATTTTGTTTTTTTATTTTATGTATGTAAAATGAAAAGTTTAAATTTTTATTTTTATTTTTATTTTTAAATAAATTTATATAAAAATTGTATTTTTAATTAATGTATAAATAGTAAATTTTCTTTATAATCAATAAAAGATAATTCATTTGTTAATTTTAACAAAATTAATAAAAAATAAAGTATATTTTTATTGAATGAATTTGTAAAATATATAAATACGGATATAATGTGTTAAATATATAAATAATATAAAATTAATAAAAAAATATAAAATGAGATGTAAAATGGAATATATAGTAAATATTTTATAAAGTTAAAATAAAGTAATGGATCGGAGGAAGATTATTATAGTAAGTTTTATTTTGGTGTAAAATCTACTATAGTTTTTAATTATAGGTTGGCAATGGCTATTTTTGACGATGTAATCCAATTCTAATAAATCTGATACTAATATAGGGATTTTTCTGCAATACCTTGAAGGTATTGCTACCGTTAAAAATTAAAAAAAAATAAATAAATAAAGGTTACCTATTATAATAGATTAGCCGGTAATCTTTTTAACGTTGTTTTTTTTTTGAAAGATTTTAACGTCGTCTTTTAATTGCGTTATTTTTTTAACACTTTTCAAACTTTTTAAAAGCTAGTGAAAATTTCATCAACTAGAAGCCTTAACCCAAAAAAATTTGAAAGATTTATATCACTTTGTTAAGTTATGCAGCACACGGTTTATTGTGTGATTCAAACAGAAGATAAAATAAAAATTTTATCTGTTAATATAATTAGGTCAACCTGTATTTTTATTTGATAGTTCATAGTCAATTCATATCAGTGTGGTTAACATGTATCATTTTGTGGTCAACCATATATTATTTTATTGTCAACCACAATCAATAGTGTTAGGAGAATCATTATATGTAATATTTTGTGGTGAACCACTAAATGAAGGTAGTGAATGTATTTTCTGTACGAGATTCATTATATTTAACATTGATTAATCCACAAATAAAGGAGAAAAGGAACTATCAGTAAGTGGTGATTGATATTGAAAGTGAAGGACTTGGGTATTAGTATTGTTGCTACAATCAACCATGGAAAATTAATAAACACTTTTTTTTCTTCAATTAGCAGTACTTAGCACCCAAAAAGGAAAAAAAATATCCAAATGAAAAGAAGAGAGACAAGAAAGAAATAAATTGATGAGGAAGAGGATAAGAAGAGAAAGGTTATTCTCAAAAAAAAAAGAAAAAAAAAAAAGAGAAAGGTTGATTTCTAGAAAAAGAGCATAATAGCTTGTGATGGACAAGTTTTAAATTGATTCGTTAGAAAGAAAGGGTTTGAAGCGTTTAAGTAAAAAAAAAAAAATCCATTTATAAAAGTTATTCTCCGTTACAAAGATAAGGTTTTCTACCGGTTGTAAGTTGTTTTTATAAATTTAATCCAATTGTTTATATTTTATAATTTAATCCAATGATTAAAAAACTAAAGGTATCTATACCTTCAAGGTATTATAGAAGGCACGTAATATAGTTTACAAAATTGTTATTTAAAACCCTGCTGATAAGGCCACATATAGTTGAGATTTTCTTCTCAATATAATAGCCAAATTAAATGTGTGCGTCTATATATATATATAAGTTAAATATGTCTGGTTCAACGGTATTAATTAACCTTTATGAGCACTTCAGTTTGCTGGCATCACGAGGAAAAACTGATGCTTGGAGAATGGAAGTTATTGAACATAGAAGAAAAAATTAAGCGGGTAATTGCTTGGACTATCTGCTGCATTTAAGAGTAGGACCAACAACACCGTGCACACGTTGCAGATAATGCTGCAATAAAATGTCCACAAACCAAACTAAAGTAGGCATAAGATGAGAAAAGAAAATCTAAAATCCAATCCTTTGGGAATAGAATATATAGTCAAACTGAAATGTTCAGTATGTTCATCACCAGAACCATATATATATTGAGGCTTCTGCTAAATCGTGGCAATCCAGTAATAGCAGAAGAACCTTAATTTTCTGCTAAAAAGTCATCAGAAACCTGAAATAACCAAATGCAAACAAAAACTGAAAGCCTTTTATCAAAATTTTCTATCAGATGCTATTACTAATATATACATGATACAGAAAATAATCAGCTAAATGGAACCGTCAGATGCAATTAATTAAGAACACAGAATAATATCATGCCAGAACCATTATTTGATGCAATCCATGAACAAGCAGGGCACCAAATAGAAAAAATGATATGGATACCCCATTAGAAGCTTGAGATTTCTTGATCAAAGAACCATTCTTGCTGGTGCCACAGACACTAACTCCAATTCCAATCTTGACATTATATGCATCAGTTGGACTCAAGCATAGTCCTGGATTACCACTTAGATCTAAATTTCTTCCAAGCCTCTTCAAGAAACTTGCATTAAAAGGCACAATTCCACCCAACAAATTTCTGCTAAGATTCAAGTGATAAATGTAAGACAGCCTGCTAAAACTTGGTGGGATTTCACCCATCAACCTGTTGTTTTGAAGAGAAAGAGTGCTGAGATTCATCAACATTGAAAAACTGGCTGGTATTGTGCCTGAATACCCAGAATTGGCAAGCCTTAGCTCTTGTAGTTTCACTAGCTTACTAAACTCTGCTGGCAAAGGAATATTCATGGGATTATCATCCATGATAAAGTATTGCAAACTCTGTAACTTTTGCAATCCTGCTGGAAAATATCCCCCGAATCTGTTGTTACTCAAAGCCATGAAAGACAATGAACTAAGTTTCTCTATGCTATCAGGAATCCTACCAACAAGTGAATTCGAACTCAAATCAAGTTTTTGAAGCATACCCAGTTGGCCAATTGTATCTGGAATTGTTCCAGTAAGAGAATTATAACTCAGATCAAGGCCCACTAGATTTTTAAGATTACCCAACTGCATTGGTATAGCACCTGTAAGCATATTATAACTTAAATCCAGGTGCACTAAAGAGCTCAAACTAAAAATTCCAACAGGAATAGGCCCAGAAAGATGATTTTGTGACAATGTAAGAATTTGTAGAGACTCCAGAGAAGAAATTTGGGATGGAATTGGACCAAAAAGAGCAGGATTCGATCTAAGACTGAGTTGTTGAAGAGAAGAATTAGACTTAATCAGTTTATTAAGAGGAACAGAGAGAAGGGTTTTGGTGTGAGTGAAACAGTTCAAGAAAAAGACAGATTGAAGGTAAGGAAGAGAGAATATTTGGTTTGGAAATGTGGCTGTAGGCTTGCATGATGGGTTTGGACGACTGCCAAAATCAAGCCTGGAGACATGAAGGTAGCTATCTGGACCCAATTTGCACTCAATTCCAGGCCAAAGAGAGGCAGGATCACAAGGTTTAGGGTAAGAAGTCCTCCAAGATTGGTCATAGGACATAGAATCCATAATTCTGTAAAGGGTCTCAGCTTCAGATGGAAGCATGTCATTAGTTGCGTAAACATTAATGGGGAAAGAAGGAAAATGATGGAGAAGGAAAAGAAAAAGAAGAAGCACAATAGGTACAAGTGAAGAAGAAGGTAAAAAGGAAAAGAAAATGGAAAACAACATAATGGGAGTGGAGATAGAGAAGCAAAGTGAGTGGGCAGCAGGGAGAGGTCTGGACCGTCTGGTTTCCTGGTAGCAAGCTGCAGGAGCTGTTTGGGTGGCTTCTAATTTAGCAGTGAGTAGTTTTCATCGGATGTGTGAGGTAAGTGAGCCATGAGAGAAGAGGGATGTGACTAATATGATGGGTGGGGTGGAGATTATGGATTAAGAGTCGTGACATTTTGGTGAGAAATTGAAGCCAAGGTAGGGTCAAAAGATTGATGTCATTTGTGTTTTTGAAAGAGTGAGATAGCATGTTTCACTTTCTCAGACAATTTTTTTGTACTACTGTCCAATTCTTGGTATCAAAAAATAAGACATAAAAATGAATACATGTATATCCTGTACTCTTCTCGCCTTTGATAAAAAGACTTGAAATTATGGAAGAAATATCCCGTTCAATTTTTTCATATAAATTTCATTTTTAAATTTTTATCAAATTAATTCTTTTAAATTTGTATCAATTACGAACAAAACTTATTTTTAAATTAATATAGTAATATAAAAATATTTTGTGGTTTCAAAAAAAAATATGATAAACCATAAAATATTTGAATGTATATCATACATATGATTATTTGAATATAATATATTCAAAATAAATAAAATTTTAAAAAAAATCATGGAAAGAGAATATTTATCCTACTTTTTTTTTTTTTTTTTTGGTATATACCACCTATATGATCCACTTATACTCTATTAAAAAATTATTTTAAATAGGAGGACTGCCCCTTTTGTGCAGTCAATCAATATTTAGTCATATGACTTCCCTATTAATCAAAAAAATTATTTAAAAGATTTTTTGAAAAAATTATTTTAAAAATATAATTAAATTGATGAGCTAACTTATTTTTCAAAGTTTGGTTTCTGTAATTGACTAGCACTGTGTAGGATGACATTATTAATTTCTTTTTAAAGGTGTATTTTAAAGGTATAATAATATTTTAATCCTAATAATTATATCATTTTTATAATTAAGTTCTATAAGTATTATTTTTTACAATTATGTTCTATATGATTTTAAAAAAATTAATATTAATCCTATCCATCAGTTAAAGCAATTTTTTATTAGTCAACTTTTAAAATTAAACTTTATTTTTTATAATTTTAGTCTTTAAACTATAAAAATATTTTATTTTTGATATTTAAATAAATAATATTTTTATTTTTTATTTATCACTTATTTTGTTATTTAATTTTCATAAAAACTATGTAATTGATTAAAATTATATAAAAATTTAAAAAATAATATTATTAAATTATTAATTTTATTAAAAATAAAAATAAAATTAATTAAGTATTTTAATTTATTTTTTGTCACATCTGTGCCCCAATTAGTTATTAATAAATAAATAAAATATAAATATGTCAAATTAAGAAATAGAAAGGGGAAATTAATTGGTATTTAGTTGAAAAAAAAAAAAAAAAAAAAAAACCGAATCTGTGAAGGATCAAATACAGAATGAAAAGAAAACATAAGGACTAAAATAGGAAAATTGATGATAAATTTAGAGGTGGATTACGTGTCATTTGGATAAAGAAGTGATTCTTTGTTTAAAAGCTTAAATCATGGCCTTCGGTTAAAACTTGCATATGTTAATAGAAAAATGTATGTTTCTTAAAACATTCTTTTATAAATTTTATTTCACAATTTATGATTATAGATGTAACCTTTCAAACCGAAACATCAATAAAAAAATATTTAAGGTTACACGAATACAAACATGAGGATCGACTAATTATTACATATACACTTAGAATATGAATGTAATGAAAAGGAAGCAGTTAGAGAAGTTATCCAAAGTTTAAGGTGAACTAATTTTAGGATATTTTCTAAAATGAAAAAAATATTAAATTGTATAATTAAGTTGAATAATAACAAAAATTAACCTTTCAGTACTATGAAAGTACTTGAGAATGGAAAATTAACTGGAAAGTTTTATATATTCGATTGTGACTAGGAAAAATAAATAATAATGTCAATAAAGTGAATAAATGAATAAACAAATAAGAAATAAAAAAATTACTTATTTATATATAAATAAGTATTTAAGAGCACGCGCACACACGAGAAGAAAGGTTATAGTAAGATCGTACCCGAAGTACAGCTGGGTTATGTGAGACGTTAGACTGTGTTCGGAACATAGCAGCTCATGTGAATAAGAGAAATAATTCGTACTTTAAGTACGGTGTGTTTATAAATTGACGGAATTGATATTTGTGTCGGCCAATATTATGTTTACTGTCTTGTGGATAGCGCTTGAGATTCATTATGCCTTTAGGGCAAATCCAAGTGGTATTAATTGTATGCATACAAATGTATTGAACCTTCGATATGCCGAATGGTACCCGCCACATTGATAGCAACCTGTGTACCTGTGTTTCCGTGCTTTTAAGTTTTGTGCCTATGTACTTGTAAACGTGATTAATACTCTGAAATATTTACAATAATAAATTCTTAAAATAAATTTAAAATGGTTTAATACATATTCAGGCCCCTAAACTTGCCAGTGTTTGTCACTTTGGCACCTCAATTTACGCTTTTGCCATTTTAACACTTGAACTTGCCTAAAATGTAATTTTTAAACCCTTGTCATCACATTAGCGAATCAGCAAG
>CATIWO010095952.1:0-13619 GCA_949673435.1 Macaranga tanarius | reverse complement strand
AAATTACATTCTTGAAAATTAAAGTATTTGATGAGTTTTGTGAAAAAGGAAATGCTCTGCCGATTATTTGGTGCAGCAAGGATTTAATATAAAAAGGTATTTATAAATCAGGGATTCCTTTGATGTTTTGAAATGGTTTGAGCTCTATTTCAGAAAAGAGAAAATTATATTCTTGATTGATTGGATTTATTTTAAAAAAGGGTTTTATAAATTGAGTTTTATCGCTGGAAAAATGGTTCAAGATGGTTTTGGTTTGATGAATTGTCATAAAAGATATATTTTTGCTGTTCACTACTCACCACCATTTTTAAAATGATTTTCCCAGATTGAGTTAGTAGCTAGTGCTGGAGAAAGACATGACTGTACATTGGTCCATGATGGAGTCTGAGGTTTCAGAGGAAGAGATGTTTGTTTGGTACATAGTACGTCATGATGCCGATACAGTACTGGCCTTTAGTGTTGTAGTACAGCCGCCAAGTGCTGATGTTCTTTATTCAGCCATTCGTGGGGATCTTCTTGATGGTAGCTGTACCATTCTTAGATTTCTCTACGCCACCTCTACAGATGTTCAGGTTACCCTCACATGGGTGTGATGCAGTCTTGTGGATGCATCAGATTTTGGCTTTTTGCTTGCAGCCATTTCCTATACCCTTTGAGCGTGTCACCAGAGTGATTCTTGAGCCAATGGGCTAGTTTTTGTTGAGGGTTAGACCTGGGCATGTGCTGTTGATGTACCTACTATTTCCATTACCATCTTATTCCGGACTGAGATCCGAGGGTTATGCTGGAGATTAGGTACTTGGGAAAGCTTATGTATCCCTGTATTATTGTATTAGCATCTAGTACTCTAATTGTATATTGATGTATATATTAATGTAATGGATGGATGGTTAGCACTACGGTGCATATGATGTATTTATATATGTGGTATCGTGGTTGATCATAGTAATATGTGATGTATGATCATTGGATAGATAATTGTGATAAATGAATGATGAATGGATGTAGTAACATTAAGCAAATATCAAATAAGGTTTTAATTTGTACGTGTTTTAATAGTGTTACCAAGTGTATATATAACCTTACAAGCTCATTAAGCATAATAAGTGAATTAAGAAGATAATTACTGTAGATAATGGTATGTTAATGGTTGTGTTAAGGATAAGGTATGACAATATATGTATACATTTACATTATTATTAATAACAACTATAATTTATATTAATTATATATTGTGTACTACTAATCTAATATTAAGTAAAATAAAAAAACTTAAATTACAAATTATACTTTAATATTAATTAATATCATTGCAAAACTACATAGTTTCATATATCAAAACTACGTAGTTTTAACATATAATATAAATAATTAAGTATAAGATTACTAAATAAGAAATAGTGAGTATCAATTAACTACTATGATTACTATAAGATTATTAATTATTGAGTATCAATTATAGCTAAAATACTCAGAGAATGGTTTTTGTAAACTAATACTTGCATTAACATATAATACTAAATATCAATTAACTATTAAGTTATAAACAATTTCAAAACTATGTAGTTTAATCTAAAAACTATGAAATTTTGCATATAATCTTATTAAATAACTCATTTAATCTAATTGATATAAATTAATTTTTTTATTAAGTCTAATTATATGATTAATGAAATTTGTATAATATTAGTTTAATATTAAGTATTAATTAAATAAATTTAAAATTACTAAGTATAATAGAAATTGCATATTCATGATATATGATTATATCATTTTGATGTAAAGTAGTGTTAATATCAAGTACAATTTTAAATAAATATTATATAATACAATTAATTCAACTTTATTTAATATATTTATTAGTTAGTATTATAATTATTTTTTGTAATGAATTCTAAAGTAAATTTTTTTATTTAATTGTTGCTAATAAATATAAATTTAATCAATAATATAAATTTCCGAATTTTCGAACCGTACCGAACCATACCGATTTGTTCTGAAAGAACCGAATCTTTGTACCGAAAAACTAATACGGCACAATATTCTCGTACCGAAAAATGATACTGGAAATTTTATTTTTAAAATCTCTAAAATATAATATGGTACTGGAAATTTTTTTTCCCCGAATTTCCCCGAACCGTGCTCACCCCTACTCTTGCCTTCAAAATTGCCTTGGAAACAGCCTGGAATCATGCCTGGCATAAGTAAATTTTGAGAACAGTAGCCAAATTCCAATTGGAATAATTCCTTTTTACTCCCTGTATTTTTTCATATTGTACTATTTACACTTGACATTTCAAATTTTTATACTATTTACACTTGACATTTCAAAATTTTATTTTTTCACCATGTTTTCTTATATTATACTATTTATCCTTTTTCGCTAATATTGTGGTTGAATAGTTATAAAATGAAAATTTTATCCTTTCACCACCATCATAATTTTTTATTATTCAACCTTCTTAATTACACCAACACTGCATCTTTTCCTTGAACAACTCCGATTTTCAACATAAAATGAACACTAGTTGCTCGACCTTCTATTTCGATCATGGGTTTTAGCATGGTTGTCCTTCTTTTGCCATTATTATAATCATCATCACCACTATTAATTTTATAGCAAAAAAATAAAAAAAATAATTACAATCATTATTTTTCTTTAACAGTATGGCATCACCATATTTTCAATCATCGGCATTTCATGATATTTTATTACATTACAATATTGAGGTCGTGACAGAAATTAATAGAGAAGGTGCTTATTCAATATCTATTACTAATATTTAAAAGGCATTATATGTTGAGGCAAATTATGATGAACATCTCTAAGGTTGTGCCATAATCTCAAATTCACACCTAAAGTTTTTTGAAGTGTAAATATACCTTTATTGTTTTGAAAACTATATATTTAATTCCTGCTCACAAACAGTATTAATTTAACACTATTAATAAAATCCACTTTTAATGATACGTACAAAAAAAAATGTTGGATAAAGGTACATTTTTACTCCCAAGGTTTATAGCAAGAGACAAATTTGCCCCTAAAAAAATTTAAGAATATTTAAACACAAAATTTTTTAAAAAAAATATTTAAACTTATCATCTAATAAAAAATATTAAATAATTATTTTTTTATACTCATGAAATCTACTAATGTTAATACAATATTAAAATAATTTACATATAATTTTTGTGGTATTTTAAAAAAATTTTTGCTCCATTTTAAAAATTTAGAAATATTTAAATTAAAAATTCATTTCATTCTATATAAATTTGTCCTTTTTCTATTCACTCTCAAAATAAAAATTAATAAATATTTATTTAAATGTAACAAATGAGGATGAGATGGATAAATAAACAAATAAATATGTATTTATTTATTTTATTTTGGGAGAATAAAGAAAGAAAAATTTCATACAGAATGAGATAAGTTTTTTTTATTTGAATATCCTTAGTTTTTTTAAATAGAATTAAATGAATTTATATAATATTTTTTAAAATAATTCTCATAAAAAATTAGATGTAAAATTCTTTTAATATCATATTACTATTAGTAGATCCTATAAGTATATAAAAAAATGGTTATTTAATATTTTTATCATATAAAAATTAAATTTTTTTTCGAAAAATTTTAATGTTAAAATATTTTTAAATTTTTTTAGGGGTAAATTTGTTTTTTGTTATAAATGTCAGCGGTAAGAATGTACCTTTATCTATATTTTTTTTTACATGTCAGTAATAGTTGACTATATGATTTTTAAAATAATAAGAGTGTATTTGTAACTTAAAAAATATTAGGTATGGATTTGTGATTAAAACACAATGTTATGAGTATTTTTGTACTTTTTCCCTTTTAACTATTTAACGGGAGTTTCAAAAGAAGGGGCAAGTAATTCAATACGAGAAAAGAGAGGATCAAAAAAGTTATTTTTTATGTATCAAGAAGCAAATAGTACAATATGAAAAAATGGAGAGGACAACAAGAAATTACCCCATAACATCATCAACAATTATGGCTGTCCAGGGGCCCATATCATGAACTCATGATGAAAGACAAACAATCTACTCAACAGCTTTATTTGTGATTTTTCTTCCTCTAGGAAAAATGGCAGCTTTGATCAATGAGGTACGTGCTTTAGCGCACTTTTGTAAGGTAACAGAGTATAAATTTTAGGATAAAAAACAGAGTCCAAGCTTTCAATAGTTAATCATTTAACATTTTTGAAGCAAATTTAAGATGTTAGAGCATTTTTTTAAAAGATTTTTTTAATGCATCTCATATTTTTTGTTATATAAAATTTATTTATGGTATAAAAGTTTAATAATTTTTTGAATAAATTAAAAAGTTCGTCCTCCCTGCATATGAAAAATCACTATTTATCCAAATTTTAATGAATAAAGTACAAATTTGTAAACATTATTTATTAATATTATATTTTCTATTGATTAAAATATAAATAGAAAACAAAATTAAAAATTAAAAGTTAAAATCATCAAAGCTTTTGATTAGAAGTATCAGACTCCATTTGTTTGCAAAAAATTATATCTACTAAATATTTTCCTAAAAAGTGAATTAGTTTTTATCATTTGACTGTAATATTGAAAATTGAATAGAAAAGATATTCTGATATTTGGCTATAACATAACATGAATATATATAAATATATATATATATATATATAATGCAACATTTATATCATGTTAATAATAATAATAATAATAAAATTAAACTTGAATTTTCATTTTTTCAATAAAAAAAATAAAAGAAGAAAACAAAAGTGAACCAAGTACCATATCCCGGTCTTGCTGAGAACAACTTTTCAATTTGAAAATGGGAAGCCCGTTTTTTTTTTTTTTTTTGGAAGCTGATAGATATCTTTAACAGAGATACCTACAGTTCCATTTAGGGGAAAAGACAAAATGTCTTTTCCCCAAAATTACCATTATACCCTTATTTAATTAATAATAAAAAATTATATAATAATTAAAAATATATTTTTTAATTATTTTATTAAATAAATTGATAAAATCTAAAACCTAAAAAAGAACTGGGTGAACCCGTCGTGTCATAATTTACAAACTCATATATTTATTTATTTTTTGTATAATATAAAAATTATTTAATAATAAAAAATATATATTTTAATTATTTAAATTGATAAAAATCTAAAACTTAAAACAGAAATGGGTGAACACGTCGTGTCATAATTTACAAACCCATAAATTATATTATATTTTTTTAATTTTTTAATTTTTTTATATATTTATTATATAAAAATTGGAGGGGGGCAAAACTGTATTTTTGCCCCCCTCCGAGACAACGCTAGGCGTCGCATACCGCGACGCCTAGCGTTTTCCTATAACTATAAGGCTTGGCCGTCATTGTTACTCTTTCAATGAATGTTATATTCATTATGTTAAAAAAAAAAAAAGATATGATAATAAATTTTCACTACTTTTAATATTCTTTCTGCTTAATTTTAAGCAGTCAAAATTAATCATATCCTAACATAAGCGGTCAAAATTAATCATATCCTAACATAAAATTAAATACATGCACTTTATTTGCCTCTTTTTATATAGTAAAACCGATATATAGATATATAAATAAAAATTGTAAAACCCAAAAGAAACCTAATACACAAATCATCTTGAACAAATGGATTCTTCTTCTATAGTATGTAACAATGGCTTCTTTGACCTAGACATGGACATCCTATGCCTAAACTGAGGAGTAGAGACAACATCTTCAATACCCTCTAAACTTAGCCTTGGCAATGCAATTATATTATCCTCTGAAGCTTCTCCGGCAGCAGGAGACAGCGACTCCGACTCCGGCAAGACCTTAATATTATTGTTATTAGTATTCCTTTTGGAAGCAAGTTTCAAGACTTTGTTGGCGGAGACAAAAAGAAGAGCCATATCAGCAGCAGTAACAACAGAGGTTTTTCTACGCATCGGAAACATAATATACACGTTACCCTTTTCAAGATCATCATCTGCGTTTAGTGGACAAAACCTTTTGCCAACTTTGAGTGACTTGGTGTTGGTAATGAAAAAGTTTGGTATATCCATCATCAGCTCCGCCGCCTTTATGGTTGTGGGTTGATTGATTTGCCGGATTTCGCCGCTTGGAAGGATCACCTTCGTAGACTTTCTTGAGTTCTTACGAGCTGGGTTTATTAGCTTGTTTGATATGTAGTTTCCCATAATGAGAAACTTGAAACCAAGATAGTATGAAAATCCCCAGATTCAAGAATTGCTCAAAAATTCAAGAATTTTGAGCAATACTACTCGACCACACAAATGTATATTTGTGTTGTGTCTATAAGTTAAATTTCAAAGACAAAAATATTGGTGTTAAAAAGAAAGACTTTGAACAAGTAAAGCAATGGAATAGAATTGTGGGTGAGGAAGAGATGTGGGAAATTTATAGGAAAAAAGTATAAAATAAAGAAGGCAATTAGAAGATTCTTGGTAGACAGTTGTAGAAGTAGAATATAATGTTGTGTGTATACGAGTTTGACATAGTATAGTTGGTAACGCGTTGGAGTATTAAACAAAAAAAACTATGTTTAACAAAAAAAAAATTGAATTTAATGATTGATAAATTATGTTGTTTTAAATTGTGTGTGTGTTTTTTTTCCCCGTAGGGTATTTCTATTTATATATTTATATAGAGAAAATTATAAATAAGTATACGTAGTTATCTACAAACGGGTGTTTGATACATTTAATCGATATGAAATTTCATGAGGACTAGCTATCAATTGCAAGAAAAAAAATAAATCTACTCGTTTATATATATATATATATGAAAAGGAAACAACTCAACAAAGAGAATCAAGAAAATGAAGCAAATCAGGGGAGAATCTGTTATCAATAAGCCCTTTCTATATATTTTTTTCTTTTGAAAAAATTTAGTACATTTGGAGAGAAATTAGGATCAAATTGAGGGATGCTGTTTTCAAGTAATTCATCTTAATTTGTTATTTATTTTTAAATTTTTATCATCTATTCATTCAAACCAAATTTAAATTTTAGTTATCTTCTATTAAACAAAACGGTATTATCTTCAAACTGTATTAAACAATATTTCTGTTTTATTTATTTTTTTAACCATCATTCAAGACCCAGTATTTTTGAATAGTGATATTGTTAATTGTTAACAGTTAGTTTGATTTTCTCAGTCACTAGATAATGTGAGATCTCACAAATCTAGATAGGGGATAAAACTTAAACTCAAGAATTAATCTCCTACAATAACAAAGTACCATTACCATTTGAACCACATCTCAAGTGTAATATTTCTGTTTTATTGGAATCCATAATTTTGCATTAAGCATATGAAAAGTTCAATATTTTGACGGAGTCAAAGAAACTCATGATAACACTCAAAAATAAATTTCTCGACTTTGCAAATATAGCCATGGTCAAAATAATGTCTTATTACTATGCTACTTCTTGTGCTTAGAGTCATGCTACTCGTTGAGCTTAATATTTGTTGTATCAAAATTTGTTTATTTCTGTTCTTAAATCATTTTCGAGTTTGAATCATATTATATAAAATTATATTGAATTAGTTATTAAAAAAATTTTGTCAGTGTGTAATCTTATTTAAATCGAATTGAATTAATTAGATTTTTATAAGCTCTTCAAAGAAATTTTTTTAATTTTTTATTTCTTTGTTATGAGGCAACAACTACAGATAGCCATGGGTCTAGGTTGAGAAATTGTATCCGACTGTAATTATTTTATGCTGTTTATTGTTTCAACCAGACTGGTTGAATTTATCTAAAAGCAAAAACTAGACTTGTTGAATTATAATTGTTGCTATGTTGTAGGGGTGGCCACGGGCCGGTTTCGGCCCGGAACCAAACCGGCCCAGTTAAATCCGGAACCAGAACCGGTCAAATTTGGAATCGGGTTGAATCAGCTCTGAACCGAGGATGGGACCAGTTCAGGGCCGGTTTCATCATTTCGGAACCGGCCGGTTCAGGTTCCGAAACAGCCGGTTCTGGTTCATTTTATGAAAAAAAAAACAAATTATGCCAAAAATTCAAAAAATGCAAGTTACAACTCTTTATAAAATTATACATAATTTTCTCTTACTCGTGGTATATTTTATTTTCTAAAATAATACAACTTTTTACAGTACATAAAAACCAAACCAAAAAAACTAGAACCATGAACCGAAATCAGCCGGTTTAGAACCGGCCCGAAACCAGGGTTAAGCCAATTCTGATTCAGTTCCACCTTAGGTCGAACTATGAACCGGCGGTTCCGAACCAAAACCGGCCGGTTCATGAACCATGGCCACCCCTACTCTGTTGTACAATTTCTTATCTGGGACGAGAAGTATTGTTCTTTTTTGATTCAGTCCCTTCTTCAATAGTGGAAATAATTTTTTTCAGTTTTTGTTCATAAACTTATAAATTGTTTTTATTTTTATATTATACTCAAATACATAATAAATCATTAATTTACATGTTTGAAATTCTTCAAGGTGGGGAGTTCGATTGTAGCCTTATACTAAATTTCAAAGGATTTGTTTCCTTGATGCCCTGACTGTGTGGGGTTAACACTATTTCCGTATAGGTTTTAACATCGGATATCCGCAGTAGTAGAGCGGGATTTAATCTCCCTTCCCCCTCCGCTCTTCCAGGAGCCTTCAGGGCTTAAAACCGAGTCGTCCACGAGGAGATATTGGTAAAAAAAAAAATGATATATTACATAATTTTTTTTGGTTAGTCATAATTTTTGGGTGTTCAGAAGTCAGATATTTCACACTTTGCTTAATGTCTATTATTGTACTTAAAATTGTCAGTGTAACAAAAGTTTATGTCATTGTTGGTGATGGGTATTTTCTTCCACGTTGGAAGTTAGTTCTGGTATGCCTACTTTGTCACTGTTTACTGTGTAATTATGATGTTTTGTGTTTGTGGCTGAACTTTCTCCTTCCAAAATCCTTATTATCAACAGTACTTTATATAGACCCATAATGTATTCTTTTTTAATGTAAAAGCTCCTTTTATTCAATGAAGAACTTTTTATTTTTTAAATTGTAAAAATATTATTATATCAATTTATATATACTAATGAAATAAGATCAAATCCTTTTTTAACAATTTTAAACATACATTTTCTTATATTTCTGAATCCCCAATTAAAAAAAAAAAAGTGCATTCTACAATTATCAATTGGACTAATTCTTATGAGTCTTGTCCTCCTTTCTATTTTTTTTATATATATATAATGACTTTCAATAGTCATAAGAATTCAAATTAATTTAAATTAAGTTGGTGAACCCTATTAAAAGGTAAAAATTAAATTAAGTGAATGTATTTTTTCATACACAAAATTTGAACTTAAAATTTTATGTAAAGGATTTTAAACTTATTACTACTTGGATTAACATATATAAAATTTATCTTTTTAAACATGATTATGTCTTACTATTTGGAAATTTAGCTAGTAATATATTTGTGGAATTTGTATAACACTTAAGTAAACTCACATACTTAATGATTGAAATGTACTTTAATTTGAATAGAATTTCAAATCTAAATCTCTCTTCTTCTTCTAAAACATATATAATAAATAAACAAAAAAAAACATCAAAACGTACCATCTTTTTTTTTTTTGGACGGTTGCATATTCGAAACTAGCACACACTACATAGTAGCTGACAACAATGTTAGTAGTGATCTGCATTGATTACTACAAATTGTGACAAGCTATTACAACATTTATTACTATTAAAGCTATTACAAATATAACTATCACAAACTATATCAAATATATATAGCTATATATAACTTTAGGAGGACTCCTCCTTCTAGGATTTGAACCTAGAACCATTTGGTCCTAGGGCCTCAGCCTCAACCATTAGGCTGAAGCAAAGTATAAAATAAATTTTATGTACACCGCCATGGTACTACTAATTCTGATCTATCAAAATTCCATGTTAGAATATGCTTAGAAGCTAGAAGGAAGTTTTGCCAATGCTATCAATGATTAATTGGTGTCAGTGACAACTAGATTTCACAATTGTGAATGGAATTTGTTAATTTTTTTTTTTGAGCATAAGAATTTTGTTAATTGACTAACATAATATTTATGAATAATGATAGATATTACACCTGTGACAATTGTGGATCATTAAAAGATATTTTTTTTAATACTTTTATTTTTCAAATTTTCTTTGATAGTCTATAAATAAAGGAAGCAAACAAGTAATTTGTCTGTAACACATTATTTGTGCTGTGGACTTTTTTCATATATTATAGCTGCACGGGTAAAAAAAAAGGTTTTTTTTTTTAAAGAGAAATGTGTCAGAGTTTGAATAGAAAATTAATAAGGCACATATATCATTTAATCCTGATAAATAATTTTTATTTTAGTGTGTAACAAGTAATGGAACCATTTGGTTGGACCACAAAAATGATTAATGTCGAATTAGACTAGTGACTATATATACACCAAGCGTGCAATAGCTTAAATGAGAACAAGATGATACAACTTAGACCAATTATATATATATATATATATGTATATACATATATATATATAGATATATATATATACATACATATAGACATAGTTATTGAAAATGACATCAGTTGTTGTGTAAACTGCACTTCTAAGAAACTTTTTTTTGGGGGGTCGTGACTCTTGAGTAAATACTTATCATCGTTCCCGTATATTACACTTACGGTACCCAACATTTGAGACATATACCAATAAAATATCTAACTTTTTTTTTGTAACGCAAAACCCTCCAACCTTTCAATTCGGTAACGGAAAAGTGCTCAGAGCCACTTTCCGGTAGTCGGAGCTGACCTGTCGCCTATGTGGAGTGTGACCTGGCACCTACGTGGAATGTGACCTGTCATGACATGTGAACATGTTAGGGGTAAATTGCACTCACGGTATTAAACTTTTGAGACATATTCTAACAAAGTGTCCAACCTTTTTTTTTTTGTGTAACGTAAAACCCTCCAACATTTCAATCTGGTAACGGAAAAGTGCTCAAAGCCACTTTTCGATAGTCGGAGCTGACATGTCACCTGCGTGGAGTGTGACTTGTCATGATACGTCGACACGCAAGATGGAGTGGGACACATGACGCCACATTATCACCACATGTCCCAATAAAAGTATAAAAAAATAAAATTAATTTTAATTTGAAAACTAATTTACCAAGACTAGGGGTGTAAATGAGCCGAGCTTTGATTAGCTCAGGCTTGGTTCATTTATAAAGAAGCCGAGCTCATTAGGCCGCTAATTGTTCGCGAGCTGTTCACGAGCTGTTCACGAGTCTAAACAAGCTAAAAAAATTTCTAAAAATGCAATGTATAAATTTAAATTATTCATTAAAAAAATTAAAATAAATTATTTACTAAATAATTTATTATAAAATTATGATTTTTTTGTAATAATATATTTTTAAAATATTTAAATGAATAAAAATTTATATATTGTATATCCAAAATTAAATTATTAATACATTAAAATTACGAGCCGGCTCGCGAGCTCTTATTCGAGCTTTCACGAGTCGAGCTTTGCATAGTTTGAGCTCGGCTCGTTTATTAAACGAGCTCGAACGAGTTTTTAACGAGTCGAACGCCGAGCCGCTCGCAAGCAGCTCGGTTCAGTTACACCCTAGCCATGACCCCACCTTCTTGATGGAAGTTATTCACACGGAATCAATTCATGTAATAACATTCATACAAGCTGCTATTTTGAATATCCTAAAGCAATATGCATAATTCTTTATTTAAGTGTCATTTACAAGATCAAACTCCAAAATTTTTTCAACAAAAGACTAGCAAAATGAAGAGAAACAACAAGTAAAATGACTCCAATAACTCCAATACATTATTCTCTAAAAAGAACAAAAGAAAAGATAGCCAATCGCAGAACCTTGAATATGGCATAAGATCAGCTTCAACCAGAAAACTTCCGTTGGCAAAGAAAGAGACATGTCTTGTGACACTAACCACTACACTGATTAGTGTCTGAGCATTTCTACCGAAACATGACAAAATCTTGTGATGGAGTGTAGCGATGGCATTATTCTGGAGAGAGTTGATTGTAGATCTTAGTTCTCGAATGGTTGTTTGGTTGCGCGTGATCTCTTTCTTAAGTGAAGAGCAGGAGGGGCATTTTCTCCCTATCTTGATCAATCAAAGCAGCAAAAGAGAGCCAGATAAAGATGATGATGATGAAGAAAAAACTGAGATTGATTTTTTTTTAGGATTATTTTTGCTCTATCGTATGAGCTGGTTTCATCTTCAAGACAAAATCAATTTTATCTTGAAGACACAAATTTTTCTGGTAGCATGCCCCTTTTCTTTCCCTCTGGTGGACTTCCATTTGTTGATGTTGGTGCAGGTGAATTTCTTTGTACTTATGTGCCAATATCTGATGGCAAATCAGTTTTCAAATTAAAATTGATTTTATTTTTTTGTGCTTTTATTGGGACATGTGGTGATGACGTAGCGCCACATGTCCCACTTCATCTCGTGTGTCGACGTGTCATGATAGGTTACACTCCACGTAGGCGACAGGTCAGCTTCGACTACTAGAAAGTGACTCTGGGTAGTATTTTTTCGTTACAGGATTGAAAGGTTTGAGGGTTTTGCGTCATAAAAAAAATATTGGACACTTTGTTGGTATATTTCTCAAAGGTTAGGTACCGCGAATGCAATTTACCTCTCGTGTGTCGACGTGTCATGACATGTCACACTCCACGTAGGCGACAGTTCAGTTTCGACTACTGGAAAGTGACTCTGGGCACTTTTTCGTTAGCGGATTGAAATGTTGGAGGGTTTTGCATTACAAAAAAAAGATTGGATACTTTGTTAGTATATGTCTCAAAGGTTGGGTACCGTGAGTACAATTTACCCTATGAGTACAATTTTATACCCTATAGTTTCATGTTTTGATAAAATTAGTCATGTAATTTTTTTTTCGACATTTAAGTACTATATGTTTCTTTTTTTTTTTGCACTTTAGTACCATTCTAACTAATATCATCATTATTTTATAAAATAAATTGATATAATATTAAATTTCAATGATAAATTTATTCTATATATAATTTATAATCAATCTAACCAATTAGTTATTTTTAAAAATATTATAAATCTATTTTAAAATTTATTATTTTTATTCATAAGAAAATTAAAAATACATTTAAACTTGATTTGTTGTAAGTCTATTGTAATTAGTTAAATGATAAATCACTCATTGTATGATTTTAGTATTAAAATTTCATATTATTTTGACATTGAAAAGCCCTAGAGGGGGGGGTGGGGGTGAATAGGGTGACAAAAAAAAATTAATTAAAGAAACAGAAATTAAATCAACAATTTTAATCCACAACACAAGAGATTTAAGGAGTTCGGATTATCAACAATCCTACGTCTCCACCTAACTTATCCCAAAGTTAGGATTTTCAACACCAACACCAATCTTATTATATGATTGTGTTACAACAAGATGAGTTTTAAAGCTCAACTCAAACTATATAAACAAGAGTATTTTTCTTGGCTCAACACAAAACCAATAACAAGAGTTTTCAAGGCTCACTCCAAAACCTTCACAATCAATGT
>CATIWO010095892.1:0-10474 GCA_949673435.1 Macaranga tanarius | reverse complement strand
AGAAATTATGCAGTTTTAGCTAAATTTAATAGCAACTTAGTATTATATAATATTTTTTAATATATTTGCTTGATATTCATTTTTAATGTTAAAATTAATTTACATTATAACTAAGAAATATAACTTTTTATGGCAATTGATAGTTTTTAATTATATTTATTTAATATTAATACTAATATACATCATTATTAATATACATTATAATCATATAATTAATGATACTAACATTATTAACATACATTACCAATTTTTAATTATATTTACTTAACATCATTATTAATATACTAAAATAAGACAGTTTTATTAATATTAGTTTTATTAAATTTATTAATATTAAAATCATATCATGATATTAAAACTAATGATATTAATAAATTTTATAAAACAAGTCTACATATTTTTTTATTTTTGTTCATGAGTTAAATTTATTGATACTTAGTTTTTAGTTAATATGTTTGTGAGTTAAATTTATTTATTCTTAGTAGTGGTATTATATACTAAAATAATGTACATATTTAATTGATACTTATTGTTAATAGATTCATTATTTAAATTTATTTATATTTTGTAGTAGTATTATATATTAATACAAGTATTAGTTTACAAAAACCATTCACTAAACATTTTTTATATAATTGATACTCAAGAGTTAGTAATCTTATGGTAATCTTAGTAGTTAATTGGTACTTAATATTTATTATTTAGTAATATTATAGTTAATAGGTTCGTGATTTAAATTTATTTATACTTAGTAGAAGTATTATATATTAAGACAAGTTTTAATTTACAAAAACCATTCACTAAATATTTTTTATGTAATTGATATTCAATAGTTAGCAATTTTATGGTAATCTTAGTAGTTAATTGATACTTACTATTTATTATTTAGTAATCTTATAGTTAATAGTTAATAACTATGTAGTTTTGTTATGTTAAGGTTTATATGGTTATTTTAGTAGTTAATTGATATTTAGTATTTTTTTTATTTAGTAATATTATAGTTAATAGGTTTGTGAGTTAAATGTATTTAACTAATAGTTTTCTTATACTTAAATATTTATATTACATGTTAAAACTATATAGTTTTGACATGAAACTACGTAGTTTTGACATGAAACTACGTAGTTTTGACATGAAACTACGTAGTTTTGATTTGAAATGAAACTACGTAGTTTTGGCATTAACTAAGTATTTTAACTATAATTGATACTCAATAATTAGTAATCTTATACTTAACTATTTAAGTTAGATGTTAAAATTACATAATTTTTATATGAAACTACGTAGTTTTGTAATGATATTACTTAACATTAAAGTATAATTTGCAATTTAAGTTTTTTTTGTCTACCTAATATTAAATTAGTAGTACACAATATATAATTAATATAAATTATAGTTGTTATTAATAACAATGTACATGTATACATCTATACTTAAACTTAATAGTAGTATTATATATACTAATTAGTAATTACTAAAACTATATACATAGTTTCAATGTGTTTTGATAATATTAAAATATCTACATTACCTCTATTTTGATGATATTAAATTATCAATAATAATTTACACTAAATATATGTAAGTTCTTAATATTGATATTACTGGATGCTAAATTTTTTACATAAAAATTGTATAGTTTTATCATGGATACATAATATATAATGTTTTATATTATTTAATACTAATCTCATTAGTGTTATATTTGCTTAATATTAGTATTTACTTAATAAATTAAATTATATTTTCTGTCAAAACATAAGTTTAATTATATTTATTTAATACTAATTGCTATATTAAATTATATCTATTTAATATCACTAACTAATAATAATATTTAAATTAAGTAACATAACCACATGCCTGTTCACGAGCTTGTTAACAAGCCTGTTCGCGAGCTTATTGACGAGCCTGTTCGTGAACATGTTTCGCGAGCCTACTGACGAGCCTGTTTGTGAATATGTTTCACAAGCCTGTTCGCGAGTTTGTTCATGAACATGCTAAACGAGCCTATTCGCGAGCTTGTTCACGAACATAATAAACGAGCCTGTTCGTGAGCTTATTCGCGAACATAATTCACGAGCCTGTTCGCGAACATGATTCACGAGCCTGTTCGCGAACATGATTCACGAGCCTGTTCGCGAACATGATTCATGAGCCTGTTCGCGAACATGATTCACAAGCCTACTAATGAGCTTGTTCGCGAGCTTATACAAGCCGAATATCACAAAGCTCGGGCTCGGCTCGTTTAGCTTACGAGCCTCAAAATGGAGCTCGGGCTCGGCTCGTTTACCTTAATAAACGAGCTCGAACGAGTTTTTTTCGAATCGAGCTCCGAATAGCTCACGAGCAGTTCTGTTCGTTTACAGCCGTACCACCAAGTTAGACAATATTATCCATAACTCTCGTTTTAACTAATTTTACTCTTACTTTAACCAAAAAAATTATATATTACTTTTTGACTAATTTTTTCTCCCTTTCACAACATTTGAGTAAAGCTCGTGCGAAAAAAAAAAAGTCCATAGCAGAATTCATTTTTATACTTATTTTGAAGTTTTGTTATTTTTTTTGGCTTTATTGTATTTACTTGTTTTGAATAATTCATATTTATTGATTTTAGTTTTAAATTATTGATATGATTTATTATATTTATTTTCGTTTACCTAAAAATAATTTGCTACATATTAGAAAATTGAATTAACTTTAATTTATTTTTATAATAAAATAAATTTAATTTAATTTCGCATTAAAATGTATATAATTTGTTTATAATTTTTTATCAATTTATTAATTGTTTATGCATGAAATTTTAAAGGATTAATTTTTTTTAGTTGTAAACTTTTAATTTTATTCTTTTGATGTTTTTATAATTTTTCAAATATATCATTTATGCTTAAAATTTATATATAAATTTATTTTTGGAAAGTTAAGATTATTAAAACTGAAATTTTAATTTAAAATAATTTGAAAGTTCATAGAATTAAATTGTAAATGAAATCATAAGTTTGTAAAATTTTGAAAGAAATTAAATTACCTTTAGTTAATATTTAATCAAATAATAATACATTAATAATATTTTGAATCATGAAGAACTGAGGTTTTGTTAATCTTATTTGTGAATCTAATAAATTAAAATAAATTTAGGACGTTTTATTTAGCAAAAATTTATATAAATAATATCAATCTATTTTTGTGTTATAATATTATTTTTAAAATTTTTTAATTAATAATATTTTTAAACTTATGAAATATATTTATTTTAATTTTTAATATTAAAAATACTAGTTTTATTTATTTTCTTATGCTCATTTATAAAAATCTAACTATATAATAAAGTTTCTTAACGCTTTAATTTTTTTTCAATTTTATGGTCTTAAACAAGTAAATTACAAATTGAAAGAAAAGTTAATTTAGAGAAAACTAATATGGGAGCCAACAGTATAAAATTCAAAAGGCTTAAATAAATAAAAAAGTGTATATATTAAAAAAGCGTATTTTTTCAAGAACCAACAAACAATTAATACATGTTCAAAAAAATAAAACAATTAATACAGTTATTTACTTTAAATAAGAGAGAGGATAAGGGATACGAGGGAGTGTAAATAATGCTTCCCATTTGTCGGGTCCGTGTCTGAATATTTAATAATATATTTAAATATAACTAAATTGTATAAAAAATAAGTTTAAATTAAGGACCTAATTGAAAAAAAAATTAGTTAAAGGACTATTTATGAAAATGGCCTAAGCCGTCATTGAATTAAAAAAAAAAAAAAAGAAGCCCACGTGTTAGCCCAAGGGCAAGGATGACAATGCAAAGTTTTTTTTTGACTTCGCCTGTTGTGTTGGAATAGGAATGATCAGAGAAGAAGAATGGTACCATTTCATTTTGCACCAAAAGCTAAAAAAAAAGGTGAGAGGAGTTAGGGAAGAGAAAGAATAAGTAGGAAGAGCCGACTAAATTGTGATTTAAAATTTGTTTATTTCTCTCTATAGTTTACTTATATTTATTTATTTATTTATTTACCCAATTGTTTACTCATTTATTTATTTGTTATGTATTTTCTTGTTTATTTTGTTGAACATTTCTTGGTTATGTTATATATTTCTTAATTTTTTTTAGTTAATATTAAATCAGTAAGAAGTTATTTTGAGATTGTATATGTATAATCTTATTATTTATTCTTGTTGTATGGACAACATTAACCATATAATATTTTATATTGTTATTAAGCAAATAACCCAAAATATATATTAATAAATTATTATTCGAGCGATATATAAGTTATTAACTTAGTTTATTAAACCAGTCCATTTGGATAGTTTGTCGGTCACTTTCATAGAAGTGGTACCTTTCCACACTATTACTCCGTGCTGGACAGTTCGAGTTATAAATCTATCCGACGTAGGTGCCGGTGGGGAGGGGTGTCACAGTTTTTGGTATCAGAGCATTTGGTTTGAAAAGTTTAGACTGAGAAATAGGATTATTGATGATTCTAGAAGTATAGGTTATGAAGTTTAGATTAGGATGAAATCTATGTGATGAATGAAAAGGAAATGACTGATAATTTCATATTTGAAGATTTAAAGGTACTGAACAGATTAATTTTAAATTGCAGGAAGTTAAGTGATGGCAAGAACTAGAGGAGGTGGTATAGGTACTCAAGGTAGACCTAGAGGTAGACTGAGAGGCTGAGGTAGGGGCCGAGGTGCCCAAGTGGGTAGAATGGATATAGTAGAGAGGGGTGAGGCTGCGAATCGAAGTGGGACTATGCCGCGAAATGAAATTCAATCTGAAGCCTCTGTTAGTAACGAAAGAAGTGATGGATGTACACATGGTATAGAGAGTGAACATGGTAGTTCGATGTCAAAAATGAGGATATTAAATTTCAATGTGCCGAGGCGAGCACAAAATGGACCGCAACCACCACAAGCACGTGAAAACTTATCTAACCAAGTACCACAAATGATGTATATGAATGTTATAGAATTGACACGAACTATGGCCACGGCAATGGCGGAAAGAGATAGAGAAAAATATAAAAGGCCCGGAGATGTGATTGAGCACACAAAGAAGTGTGGAGCGTATGACTTCTACAGCACATTAGATCCAGGTCAGGCGGACAAATGGATCAAGACCGTAGAGAAGGCTTTTACGACCCTACAACTGAACAATGAAGAAAAGATGAGCAACATTTGTAGGTTAATGTTCGATAAAGCCGATGATTGGCTGACTCGAATTCAGAATCTCTACGGGGAGGCCTTGAACTAGCAAGTGTTCCAGGAAGAGTTTCACAGAGAATACCTGACGGAGAATTATCGAAAAGAAAGGATGGCTTCATTTATCAATCTAGTGCAAAGATCGATGACTGTGAGAGAGTACGTCTAAAAATTTAAGGATTTGTACAAATATGCCAAGGATATCTATCCTACTGAAGAAAGGAAGAGTGAGAAGTTCAAGGAAGGTTTACACATATCCTTGAGAGGAAAGCTGAACCTGTATGCTGGAACTACATTTTGAGGTTGGGTCGAGAAAGTAATGGAGCAGGAAAAGCTCGATAAAGAATTTAAAGCTTCAACTTAGACCCGACAAAATCAGCAGCCCGAGTCATCGCGACAACCCTGGAGAAGGAATGATGAATGATGATAGAGATTCTTTCCTTATTCCAAAAGCAATATGAGTTTAGGAAGTGGAAACCGACCCTAGGGAAGTCAGGTATCGGTTAGACAGCCGACAAGACTGTTAGGAAAAATAAGTGTTGGACATAGCACGCAGGGAAGAAAAGCATTACCTTGGTGCAATGTATGTAGGAAAAATCATTCAGGAAGATGCGATAAATTGGAGGTTAGATGCTTTCGGTGTAATAAGATTGGACATTATGTCAAGAGCTACCCGAAAGCACAATTAAGAGAACCGTCAGTACAAGCATCGTATGCTCCTCATAGTAAGCGAGGTGGAAGGTCAACCAAAGTAGGAAGGCCTATAAATACAGCTAGAGAAAGAAATGAAATAGTATAATCCTAATGAAATCAACCAGGAGGGCCGAGTGCTACAGCAAGTGGTGCGCAGCAGGCGAGGATTTATGCTGTCATTAAGAAGGAGGCAGAAAAGTCCCCAGATGTGATAACGGGAAAAGCTCACATCAATGGTAAATTAGCATGTATATTGATTGATCCCGGTACTATATATTCGTTTATATCAACAAATTTTGTGATGCATGATAAACTTAAGATGAATGACTTGAACAAACCCGTGGATGTGAGTATGCCTATGGGTATGAGTATTGTATGTAAAAATGTGTATAGGAATGTTTTGGTAGAAATTGATGGGGGTAAAATGAAATGGGATTTCATACCCCCTGTATCTTAATGAGTTTGATGTAATACTCAGGATGGATGGGTTGAGCCATTACCGAGCGAATGTGAATTGTTTTGCTAGGCAAGTAAAGTTGGAAGGAGAAGATGGAGGGAAGATCATATTTGTTGGAGAAGATAGGAAGACTCCTATTAAGATAGTTTCGATGATAAAAGTCAAAAAATATCTTAGAAAGGGGTATAAAGCTTATTTAGCTTCAGTAGTAGAAGAAAGAAAGGAATATGCAAAATTGAAGGAGCTACCGGTAGTACACGAGTTCGAGGACGTGTTTCCTAATGATTTACCCGCATTACCACCAGGACGAGAGATTGAATTTGAGATCGAACTTGCACCTGGAACAGCTCCTATATCGCAAGCGCCGTATAAAATGGCTCCAGCAGAATTGAGAGAACTAAAAGTGCAGTTGCAAGAACTACTAGACAAAGGATTCATTCGACCAAGTTTTTCACCTTAGGGTGCACCTATGCTATTCGTAAAAAAGAAGGATGGATCTCTTCGGTTGTGTATAGATTATAGACAGCTGAATAAGGTCACAATTCGGAATAAATATCCTTTACCAGGATTGAAGACTTATTTGACCAACTGCAAGGAGCGAAAGTGTTCTCAAAAATTGACTTGTACTCTGGTTATCACCAATTAAAGATAAAGGAATTCAATGTATTAAAGACTGCATTTCAAATGAGATATAGGCACTACGAGTTCCAGGTAATGCCGTTAGGACTCACGAATGCACCAGTTGCATTCATGGATTTGATGAATTGCGTATTCAAACTGCATTTGGATAAGTTCATGATTATATTTATTGATGATATTCTGGTGTACTCAAAGTCAAAGGAGGAACACGAGGAACATCTGAACACAATATTAGGGATTTCAAGAGCTAAATAATTATATGCAAAGTTTAGCAAATGTGAATTTTGGTTGGATAAGGTTGCATTTCTTAGACACGTGATATCAGCTGAAAGAGTATACGTGGACCCTAGCAAAATTGCCACGATTGTCAATTGGGAACCACCGAGAAATATAACAAAAATATGAAGTTTCCTAGGTTTGGCAGGATAATATCGACGATTCATACAAGATTTCTCAATAATAGCGTCACCGTTGACAAAATTATTAAGAAAGAATGTGAAGTTAATGTGGAGTCCGGAATGTCAAAAGAGTTTTGAAATCTTAAAGGAGAAATTGGTTACTGCGCCAATATTAACATTACCAGTTGAAGAAGATCACTATGTGGTACATAGTGATGCCTCAAAGCAAGGGCTTGGTTGTGTATTGATGCAGAATAGAAAAGTAGTGGCATATAAAAAAGATAGCAGCAGTTTAACAAGTGGATAAAAAAATGGAGAAATTGCGTGAAGATGCAAAAAGTGGAAAAATAAAAGAATTAAGGTGTACTGAGGATGGAATTTTGAAATTTAGAAATAGATTATACGTGCCGAATATAAGTGAATTGTGATGAGAAATTATGGAAGAAGCGCATTATTCGGCATACGTTATGCATCCAAGAAGCACGAAGATGTATAGAACGCTGAAAGAAAATTATTTGCGGACAGGGATGAAAGGTGATGTAGAGGAGTTTGTATCTAATTGTTTAACGTGTCAACAAGTGAAAGCTGAACACAAACATCCCGTAGGATTATTACAACCCTTGTCGATTCCTGAGTGGAAGTGGGAACACATCACTATAGATTTCGTAGTGGGACTACTGAAGACCCAACTAAGACATGATGCTGTATAGGTAATCGTGGATCGGTTGACAAAATCGACACATTTCTTACCAGTCAAAGTCAGCTACAATTTGAATAAATTAGTCGAGTTTTACGTGAAAGAGATCGTGAGACTATATGGAGCCCCATTATCAATCGTATCGGATCGCGACCCCAGATTTACATCACGATTTTGGCCAAGTTTATAAAAAGCGTTGGGTACTAAATTAAAATTTAGTACAGCTTTTCACCCTCAAATGGACGGTCAATCCGAACGCACCATACAAATTTTAGAAGATATGCTTATGACTAATGCATTGGAGTTCGGGGGCAACTGGGATAAGCAAATACTGTTGATGGAATTTTCTTATAACAATAGCCACCAGAGTAGCATTGATATGGCTCCGTTCGAAGCGCTTTATGGAAGGAAGTGTAGAACCCCCGTTTGTTAGGAGGAAGCTGGAGAAAGAATGTTATTAGGCTTAGAATTGGTGCAAATAACTATGAAAAATCTTCGGATTGTTCGAGCCAATATGAAAGCGACTCAAGATAGGCAGAAAAGTTATGCCAACTTGAAGCGAGCCGATATTGAATACAAGGTGAGAGAGAAGGTATTTCTGAAGATATCTCCTTGGAAAGGCATACTAAGATTTGGCAAATATGGTAAATTAAGCCCAAGGTTCATAGGACCATACGAGGTGATCGAGCGTGTTGGGCCAATAGCTTATCGACTGGCTCTACCCCCAAACTTGTCAGAGATTTACGATGTCTTCTACGTGTCAATACTGAGGAGATATTGTAACATCCGTGTCCTTGAACCGGATTAAATTAAGTTAATTATAATTAAGAAATATTTATTTATATTAAATAGATATTAATTGGAGTTAATCATTCTTATTTCGAATGGATGATTAAGGAATTGATTAGATAGTATGAAGTTGATTATGCAGTATTATATTGGAATTGTTAAAAGTTAAATTATTATTGTTGTGGGAAATAATAAGAATAGAATATAAGGTATTAAAGATGGAGTTAATTGAGTAAAGTTTTGAATGATGAAATTAGAAAGAAAGAAAGGATTAAAGTGTAACAAAATGAAGTAAATAAGTTAGAAAGAAATAAGATAAAAGATGAAGGATTGAAGTGGAAAGAAGGAGAAGAATAAAAGAAAGAAAAGAAAAGAGAAAGGAAGGAGAAAGAAAAGGAAGAAAGGAGGAAGAAAGAAAGAAAAGAAGAGAAGAAAAAGGAGAAGAAAAAGAAAAAGAAAGAGAGGCTCTAGATAAAAGAAATTTCTGGATCTAATAAGAAAATACACGGAATCAGCTGGAGAAATAGGTGAGTGACCATTAAACTTGAGTTTTGATCAAATTATTATTTGATTTGGATTTGAATTTAAATATATGAAATTGATGTTTAAATATGAGATTTAGACATAATTATGATGTATATATGTTGTAGATATGTTTAGAATTGTTGGTTATGTAAATTCTGAGTTTTTGGATGTTGAAAAATCAAATTTTTGTTAAATTTTTGCTGCTGCTGTCTACCCAGAAGGCCAGAGGGCGGCGCTTCTACGTTGAGGCAGTGCCTGCGTGCCTCGGTGACGGCGCCTCCGCGATGGTGGGCGGCGCCTCCGTGACGAAACCGGCGCCTCCGTAAGCGAAGTCGGTGCCTCTGCATGCGTGGTCGGTGCCTTTGCACGCGTGGGCGGTGCCTCCGTGATCAAAGTCGGCGACTCTGTGCGCGAAGTCGACATCCGATTTGACTGTTTGTGGTCCCAATCGAATTATAATAGTGAACCAAATGATAGATTAACATTCCAGAACATTTGAAATGTCAGAAAATGAGTTAAAATCTTCTAGTTGGATATATTGATGAAAGGTCGAAATTGGATGGTCGAGACGCGCAGCGTTGTTTAAGAATGACCTAACTTTCGGTATCAGATGAGTCACGGGGCCCGTAATATATCAAATCAAAGCTAACTCAGAGAGCTATATGGCTTTTGTCAGCGGAACCTAACGAACCCTGTTTTGATGTTAAAATTCGACCATTTAGGCCTCCGTTTGGGGCTTCAAAATTTTAGTTGAAATTATAGTTGTAAGTGTGCATGGCATAATTGGGTAGTTGTGTATAGTCGAAGCCTAGGGCCGAATACACACCCTACCATATAGGTGTATATAAACTTACTCCTTCTTAGTGAGGACTTATTGACTTGAGAAGTAGAATAAAGAATTATGGAAATTTTGAAGTCTACGAATAGAGACTAAAGTATGTACGTTAGTAATGTGGTCAGAAAGATAATACAATAAGAAAATGATGATTAAAGTAAGGTAGCCAGTATAATTAAGTGGAACTAAGATTTCAATCCTAAAGAAAAGGAATGATGAGAAAT
>CATIWO010095885.1:0-31561 GCA_949673435.1 Macaranga tanarius | reverse complement strand
GTTGCAACTAAAAGAGCCTAAGCTATCAAGAAATCATTGGATGAGAAGAAAGATACAGTCAAAGAAAGGATGAGCAAGGAATAAGAAGCCATGATCATTAGGCAAAAATGCCTAGATGTCTAGGAGGACTTGAGGAGCTTTGACTTTAATTCTCTCTAACTTAGTTTATGACTTTATTTACTTGTGATCGTTGTTAATGATGCCTTGGCATTTTATGCTTTGATTTTGGTCATGTATGCTATGATGTTCTTTTCATACTTTATGGCTTTGTTAATACTTTTTGTAGTATCAACACTTGGATGATGTTTATATTACAGCCATAGTACATCGCTCACCTTACTTTGTCTAAAAGTCTTTGATTAGCACATTTCATGATTGCATAATTTATCACAATATACTTTGCACCATAACCATATATTATTCAACCAAAATAGCCAATGTTCAACAGAAATACTGCCGAATTTCATAAAATTCTTACTTAAACTTCAACTAATGAAAAGTAAACTTCACACCATAATATAATATAAACACACTAATTTGGATAAAAAAACTTTATTTCTTTATTTAAAAGCTAAAATAGAACAGTACCACTATATGAAAAGCGATAACATTTTGGCTAACGGCCAGCTACTTATTCCCTTTTCTTTTTTCTCATTTTCCATATGGTGGGAAAGTATTTTTTTAGATATTTACCATTTATGAACCTTTTATGTGGGATTTTATCTAAGCTTTCTAACCAGTACGCATTGCTAATTAGGACCTGATGAAATCCAAATGGTCCCTCCCAATTGGGAGACCATTTTCCTAATTCTCTGTCTTTAGTTCCAAGTGATAGAATGACTTTCCACACTAGTTCACTAGTGTCAAACTTCTTCTTCTTAATTCTCTTATCGTAAAGTCTGGAAATCCTTTTCTTTTGAACTATCATGATAGTTAATTCCCTGAGTCTTTCTTCATCCATATTCTTTAGCTCATCAGCATAGCTTTTAAGAATTCTTCAGGAGTTAAGTTATTTTGTCTAGCTACTCTTAAGAATGGCACACATACTTTAAGCGGTAGAACAACATCATGCCCATAGGTAAAGGCAAAAGGACTAGTGCCAGTTGCTTTCTTTTGGAGGTTCTATATGCCCACAAAGTTTCAGACGAAATCCTAGGTCAATCCCTAGGGTTATCCTTAAGCATTTTATTTAGGATTCCAATGAGGATCTTGTTTGAAGCTTTAGCTTAACCATTGGTTTGAGTATAGTAAGGAGTTAAGTCTAGGATAGTTTGGGGAATTGCTTAATCTCTTCTATAGTAAACATAGTGCTTTGGTCAGTAGTGATAGTTTGGAGAATCCCAAACCTGTGAATTATATATTCCTTGATGAAGGTAATAACATCTCTTTGCTCTACTTTCTTTATAGGAATTACTTCTACCCATTTAATGAAATAATCGATAGCCACGATAATGAAGCTATGGCCTTTGGATGAAGCTAGATATATCTTACCAATAAGATCGATAGCCCATCCTCTGAATGGCCAAGGCTTGACTATCAAATACAAATCATTAGCTGGTACCCTTTGAATGCTTCTATAGTTTTGACATCATTAGCAATCCTTAGCGTAATTGATGCAATCTTTGAGTATAATTGGCCAGAAGTAGCCATGTCTACGAATCAACAGTATCATCTTTCTTTTAGCTTAATGAGCTCTATAAACACTTTCATGGACTTGCTTTAGAATCTCCATTACTTCTATAAAAGCCAGTTACCTTAGTACTAAGCCATCAAAGGTTTTTCTCTACAACTCCCCTTCTAGCAAGGCATAATTCAAGACTTGAATTCTGACTTTAAATGGCACTATCTTGATGGGATTTGCAAGATAGTTTGAGGTTTGCTCACCAATCTCTAGCCATAATCAGGTCAGAACTGAGGGTTTCTACTTACATCCCCTTTTAAAAAAATTAAAGGATGAGTTCTTGTCTACATAAAAATCAGTTTATGGGTTAATTCCTTAGACATCCTTAGGATCTAAAATAATTCATCAACTTTCCAATTAAATTCCCTAGGCATATGCATATAGGACACATTATCAAAAGTTTCAACCAATTAAATGGCTGGTGCAAAATAAGATGCTAAAGAGATACTTGTGTATTTATACTCTCTCATTAACTATTTAAGGACAAGTTGGGAATTACCAATTACTAATACCTATTTTGCACCAATATTTTGAAGAATCTCAAGGCCTATGATCAAGGCCTTATATTCAGCTTGGTTATTGCTGCATTCAAAATCTAAGTTGAAGCTGAGTGTTATTTTGGTTCCAATAGGTAAAGTAATCATAACCCCTGCTCCAGCAGATTTGTCTGTAGAAGACCCATAAAATTTAAGTGTCCATTTATGAATGTCAATCCTACATACTGAAACTCACTCTCCTTCTCCTCAATAGTTTCTTGGGGGATGATTTGTTAAAAAATGCTAATACTTGGCCTTTTATTGAATTCTGTAGAAAGTGCACCACAATGAATTCAATCAAGCCCAACAACCATTTGCTAATCTTTCTAGATAGCACAGGCTTATTCAACATGTATTTCATCAAGTTAGGTTGGAAAATCATATATACTCTATGGTTTAGCAAATAATGACTCAATTTAGTGCATGTAAAGTATAAGGCTAAGCATAATTTCTAATAAATAGCTTGCTCATGGCCTACTAAATTGTCCTGAGCTAGTAAAATTCATTTACAACAAAAATATATAATTTTAAAGGAATCACCTCTTTGGGTGGGAACTAAATAGGCAGTTTAGATAAATATTGCTTAATTTTATCAAAGGCAACCTGATGCCTCTCCCCTCATTTAAAATTAGCTTCCTATTTCAGGTTTAATAAATCAAAAAATTCTTTTCATTTTACCAACAAGATTAAAAATGAACATTTTGAGGTAGTTTACTTGCCCCAAGAACCTTTGTAGCTCTTGTTAGTTTCAGGTAGCCTAGCATCAAGCACTGCCTTTACTTTATTTTTATCTACCTCAACACCTATTTGATGCACCAGAAATCCTAAAAAAATTTCCAGACTATACATCAAATGCACATATTAGATGATTGAGTTTCAAATGATATACTCTCATTCATTAAAGTACTTCCTTAAATGTGAAATATGATCAATAGCTTTTTTGGACTTTACCATAATATTATCAATGTAAATCTCCATATGGCGGCTAATCATGTCATGAAAAATTACATTCATGGCCCTCTGGTATGTACCACATGGATTTTTCAATCCAAACTACAAGACTAGCCATTCAAACGTCCCGAAAGCACTAGCCATTCCATCCATGAATGATAACAACTTATTCTTGGCAGTAGCATCAATTAACATGTCAGCTATAGGTATAACATATATATATATATAGGTGTGACTAAATTTAAATCTCTAAAATCAACATACACTCAACTTTCCAATTTTTTCATAACAGGCACAATATTGGAAAGCCACTCAGTATACTTAGTTGGCCTTATGAAGCTAGCCTTGAGAAGCTTTTCAATTTCATCTTTAACTTTCAATTCCACCTCCTTAGACATTCTCCTTGGAGGTTGCTGGAATGGGCAGAATTTAGACTTGATAAGGAGGTGGTGCTCAACTACCTCTCTACTCAACCCTGGCATTTTTGTATGATCCCAGGTAAAACAATCCTTGAAGTTTCTCAGTAGCTTTGTTACTTCCTTCTTCAAATTAAGTTTTAGTAGTGAGCTGATGTAGGTCACCCTCAGCTCTTGATTAGTGCTAAGGTTTACTTCCTTCAATGGATCCTATACTTTATATTTATAATCCTCCGAATGAACTGGTGCCTTTTACATATCTTCAAGCCTTAGTTCATCAATATCTCCATCCGATTCCTCTTCACCCACTATCTTTGTACCATCCACCTCTATATTTTCTTCAATTATCTTATTTGATGTTTGCTACCCAAATACTCTCCATATGGCAATTGCAGCCACTACCAGTTCTTCATCAATGTATCTATTCATCAACATCCTCAATAAAAGGAGATTCTATCAGCTTATATGGCACGATAGCTTTATATAGAAGATCTGATTGATGTTGAACTATTTCTTTCATGTCTTTTTTTGAGACATAAACATACTTAGGGTCTCTATTAGCCTTTCTTCTAGTAAATTTGATAGGCCTAAGCTCCACATTATAAAACCTTGCTTCCAAATTGTTTGAGCAAGTGTTGAAAGGTTTATTATCTGCCCAAATAGCCTGTACCTCATTATCATTCCATAATAACAAGAACTAATGTAATGAGGATGGCATACACTAATTAGCATAAATCAAGTTTTTCCCTAATAGTAAATTATAACTTAGAGTTGAGTCCACCATAAAGAAAGCACTAAATGACTTCTTAGTTCCCACTGTGATCTCGATTGATAACACTTCTATTATCTTGGTGACTTCTCAAGTAAAATTAGCTACGATGATGTCAGTTGCTATCAAGTCATTCTCTCATTTTCCTAAAGATTGCAGTAACCTAAGTGGCATAATATTCACTACTGACCCATTATAAATATGAACTTTAGAGAAATGTTTGCCATTGAGATATGTCTTGATGTATAGAGGTTTGATATGCTTAGTTGTCTCAATATATAGTTTCTCTATAATAATCCTCTTGGGGAAATCTGGCTTAGTGGCCTGAATTGTGACCCCACTTATAGGTCCTTTATTTTCCTTCAAAGATGATGCCCCTCAAGCATTTTAGATCTCAATTACGTCTTCTTCAGCTTCTTGCACTATAAATTTATTAGGTAAAGTAATAGAGGATGCAACATATTCAAATGGCATTAGTTTACCATCAATAACAGAGCTGTCAATCTCCATGTTAACATCCATCATGTCTAGTTCACTTGTGCTGTCAATGGATTCTTCCTTACTGAAAACTAGATCCTTAGTTATTTTCTACCTAAATTTAAACTTTGCATTAGGTTGGACCTCTAGTTCTTTTTGTCTCCTTTCAGCTGCTTTTTGCCTTTGAAGTCTCCTCTTCTGTGTGTGAGTCAGTGGCTAAGGAAACTTCTTGTGTTCCACTTTATGCCATTGTTGCTTGGTGGAATAGGAGGAGGAAAATCTAGATTGTCTCCTATTAAGCCTTAATGGTGATCTTTTATCCTTTCTCCTAAATCTAGGTCTATAACCCCTTCTAGATGCTGATGAAGGAAGTAACATCCTATTTGGTTCTGCACATTTTCCTTGAGGACATAGTTTCAAATGGTTCTTGCCTTTGTATGGCATGCTGTTGGAACCTTGAATTTATTTTTGCTTTGCATTTTCTATGCCCCATCCTATAGGAACAACATCATTTATAGAAATGTCATTAGAGGGTGGTTTAGAGTATTAAACAAAGTAGTCAAATTTGCTAGAAGGTTGGCCTAGTGTGTCTTAAACTTCCTACTTCTCCTTATTTTTTTCAAGTTCAGTAAGGTCCTAAGGTCCAGATTGATGGAGTTCACTGTAATAACTGGTGGAAAGGGGTCTTCCTCAATGAGCATTACTTCCTTTTTCTCAGGGAATTTTAGAATGCCCTTATTGATGCGGTCTTGAATCATATTCTTAAATACCCAACACGTATTAGTAGCATGGTTGAATGAATTATAGTACTTATACTAATCCTTCCTCTTAAATTCTTCCTTAGTTAGTATCTTATGCTTTGAAGGTACCTTGGTCAACTTTTCTTTTAAGAGGTAATCAAAGATCTACTTTATTTTTGAGACCTCAAAAGTATATTGAATTTTAAGGTTAGAACCTTGAGGCTTCTTCCATGCCTCTGGAGACTTTCTTTGTAAAAAGGGGTGGATACAAGAACTTATTGCTACAAGATTAGCCACTGCCACCTTTGTGCTTGAAACATCCTGAAAATAAGTTCCTATGGCAGTCTTCCTTCTTTGATTTTCTTCCCTCAGTAATTTTTCATATTCAGAGACCTTGGTAGCCAGCACATAAAAATTCCTAAACTCTATGCCTTGGAACTTTTTCTTTAACTCAATATCCAAACCCCAATATGCCATTTTGACATACTCAGACTTAGGAAGAAAGATCTTGCACATGTTCCTTATATTTTTAAATTTAGCAATGAACATATTTGCACTTTCACCAACTCTTTGAGTCACTCTTGATAGCTCAGTAATGCACACTTCAGGCTCAACACATAAAAATTATGTGTGGAACTAGCACTTTATCTTCTGCCAGGTGAAGATTGAGTACCTAGGCAAGGTCTCATACCAGGTAAAGGCTACACCTATCAAAGTATTAGGAAACAACATAAATCTAAAATTGGAAAATTTTTTATAATTAGCCAATTCACCACATTGAATTGTGTATCTAGCTATATGCTCTAAAGTGGACTAACCGTATTCCCTAAAAAATAGAGAAAACTCCGGGATGTGATAGCCTCTAGGATATGGGTTATCTTTGTCAATAACATTAGGATATGGTTTGTGAAATTTTGGATTGCCAACCTAGACCATATAGCTCCTGTACAATATCTCTCACAACATCAAAATCTACTCCCATTCTTGGAGCTTAAGGCATTGGAAGATAGGCATGAGGTATTGGATTTGGCCCCTAGTAAAATTGTAAATTGGCCTGGTGAAATGTTGTTTGACCTTGATGAAATAGTATCCGACCTTACTGAACATTACCCTTTGAGCCTCTCCCCTAGAAAATATTCTTCAAGTCATAAATTTAAGGCTAAGAACTTGGGGTAGTCCTGCCAAATAAATGCTGATTTGGGACAATTCTATTGTTATTGGATCTGTCATTATTACGGCTAATAAGGCCACTATGACTTGCCCCTCGGTTGATATTTCTAGATTTATCTCTCCTATCCGACGGAATGTACCTATTATCTCTAAGAATCTGGACTCCCTCGTTAGGTTTTACTGTATAAGATAAATGTCCAGACTCCCTTTGAGATTGCACTCGCACCCTTGGGGATATGTTTTGATTCCCTTACTTCAGATAGGACTCATTCATATTAGCAAATGAAAATGTTATCTCCTGTAAACTCTAGCTGACAGCACTATTCAATTGCTGGAAGGAATTTTATAAAGAAGCCTAGAAAGCACTATTCTTCCATGCTATTAAATCTTGTACTTATTTTGTTCCATATGAGAAAATGGTTATGGCATTGGTGCCCTCGGTAACGATTGCAGTAGTTTTAGTGACTTCTAATTCTTAGCCATCAGAGCCAAGGGGTACCCTACTTAAAGCTTGAGTTTGCTCTGGAGGCACCACATTTTCCTCATGCTATTTTTCATAACCATTGCATGCAGTTTACCGATGTATTATTGGTGGAGTCACCAACTTTATAAACTTCTTTTTCATTTTTAAGTCTGGTGATCTCATTAGAATATGTCCCACCGAGCATGCTAAAATATTATTACTTTAATTTTTACAAACTGGGCTCAATCAAGCGAGCGTGCTAGAAGAAAGTTTCTTTCTCAATAAGATTCTAACTTCTTTCAACAAATTATGAGTTCTTAAGTGCCTTTACCATAATTTGCTTGAGTTCTAATGGGAATTTTTGTGACTTTTGGTAGTAAATAGTGAAAATAAAATAAACAATTTGTAAAATAGAAATTTTATTGATAAAATGCTTACAATCTTAATAAAATGGGAAAATAAAGTTGAAATTAACTAAAAGAGACAGGAAATTGACAAATAAAATATGAAAATTGCTTAAACAAGAAAGCTGCAAAAAATGGCTATTTTGAGCTGTTTGACGATTGTTATATTTTAGAGTTGATTAATGTCCTTGGTTGTGTGTTTCCCTGATGCTTTTATAAGATGTCTACACTAACTCCTTAATGAAGCTTAATTATCACTAGCTTTTCAATTTTTTACAATAATTTCTTCATTAATTCTATAACTTACATCCCTTGGTTTGCTTCCTAGCTCAATCTTAACAAGAATGTGCTTTTTTGGAACTTTCTTTCTACTTAATCACCAAGTCACAATTTAATGGGTGGGCCTTAATGTAATAGGTTTATGGGCTCCAAAATGGGCTTTCGATCAGAACAAAATTAAGATTGCGATCGGACCTAAATAGTTTCTAATCCTATTCTAAAGAGGATTTCTTAGTTTTGGGCACCATAATTCATACTCCAACCTTATCCTTATTAAATTGGGTTTAATTTAGTAAACAATTATGTATGTTTTGAATTCCTTACCTTTGCTTTCTATCTTATTGTATTCTAGTTATTTCTTTTACATGTTTTTTGCATATTTTGAAGTTTTCTTAATTTTTATTGGTTCTTTGCTTTAATTATATTTTATTTGCATTTTTTCCTCAACTAAGTTTAAAATTCCAGCTTTAAAAGTTTTTACTTATTTTATCATTCCTTTTGTGTTGTCAGTTTGATTTAATTTAGAATATAAAAAGGAGTTAGCTTAAGTAGAAAAAGGCTGAGGCGAGGTATTCTCAAGAAAGTAAACAACCATAGTTTGAGAGAAACACGAGAGTATTTCATTAGATTATGGGTAAAATGTGTGAGGGAGTGCTTCGTGAGGAATTTTTATGTTACTAACTTTTCTTATAGGTATAATGTCTAATAACTCATCTAGTAAAAAAGAAGGAGGGATTGATATAAAGATGTGGATAAAGGCTTTTGAATAAAAATTTTCTTGATTTGAAATAGCCTTAAATAAGAAATTTGATAGTTTTGAGGAGACTTTAAGGCAAATTCTTACACCATATTCCTAAAGGGGTAACAAATTTTAAAAAAGGATAAATTGAAATGATGTGGAGTACAATCTTGAAGGCATTAATGAAGAATACAATTTGAATTATAAAATGGAAGACAATATTGATATTAGTTATATTGGGTGTCTAAGATGTCTTGGATATGTTTATGTTCTATGTGAATTTCTAAATAGAAAGGTGATGACCATTAATAATAAGAGTGGAGTTAATGTTGAAATGGTGTTGAGTGATTATGATAAGAAAAATGAGGATCAATTGTGTATTAAAATACATGATCAAACTAATAAAGTAGAGGAGAGTATTGCTCATGGAGAGAAGTGTGACACAAAAGATGTTGTTTATGAAGAGACCATGGTAGATTATAAATCCAAGAAAATTGCAAGTGTTGAAGTCCTTGAGTTAATTGAAAGACAAGTTGAAGAGAAGCATTTAGAGATTAAGAGCATTATGAAGGATGAGGAGCTGATAATTCTTCTTGATTATACTAACAACATTAATCTTTCTTTTTTCTAATGTTTGGAAAGTTGCTTTGTAGGCCTTTATACCTTATAAAAATCTATTTGATGATATTGTTGAGATACCTTATACTTACAGGGTTAAGGATGCCTTCAAAGATTTCATCCCTAAAGTGAAGCTTAGAAGGAAACAACTAGAATTCACTCCATATGAGCTTATAAATTCAAGTTCTATATTTCAAGTGCACAATCAAGTTCAAGTTACTTTGAAGCTTTTGTGTGGATTATTATTTCAAAAGAGAAGTTATCAACCAAAGAGTTTATGTTTGATCCTAGCAGATTTGTGACTTTATCAACTTTAAAAGATGAATTTGATTCGAGGATGAATCATCTTCAAGAGGAAGGTAATGATATGATCTCAAAAATGACTAAATAAAGCTTAATTGGATTATTGAAGTTATACACGACTGTGTGCTTCATCAAGCATGACTATGCTTGAAAACGACTAAAATCGACTAACATATTTTGAAGTAGACACAACTATACTCCATTTTGACATAGTTGTGCATGCAGATGAATTTGTGCTTTATTTTTAAGGTTTTATTCTTTTTGAGTTATTTGGATTGTTTATTTTTATTTCTAATTTACCCTTATTATATCTATATTATAAATAAGGGTGTTTTGGCATCTGAAGTATAGTTTTTGAGTTCTTGATTAATAAAATTCTCTTTGGAAGCTTTGCTTCATTCTCTTATATTCTTGATCGAATGAAAATCTTGACTTTTCAAAGGAATTGATCAAACTTTTGTGACATCTTTATAAGATTAGGGTTTTAAAGACCTAATTTCCTTAGGGTTCTAGTCTTTAATCGAAATAACCAACTTGTTTCATACTAATCTTTGGGAGATCATCGAATTGATTTAGGGGTTCATAAATTTATTACTGGTGGGTTCACATAACCAAAGGGTTCAAAAGCGTGATTCTTATGGGTTTTTCTATCACATAGGCAAACTAGCAGCCTTATTGGTAGAAACTTTTGAGTTTGAAATCTAGTCTATAGTTTTCTCTGATAATGTAAACCCTGAGGTATATAAGATTATCACCACCTCATTCTCCTCAAAATAAGGATCATAATTTGAATTTGAACTAAAATAGGAAAACATGCTCACTAAGGAACAAACGTTGATCTTAAATGTTATTTAGCATATCAGTAACCCCGAAATACAGAAGAAGAATTTTGACCAGCTTAGACAGTCCTTAGAAGAAAAGTCTAAACCTAAAATCTCTGAGCTACCTTCCATTAATATAAGTATGTATGATTTAATAGCCATACTAAATAAGAAGAAAGCCAATAAAATACCTATAAGAACCATTAAGGAGCTCCAAATAGAGATTAAAACCATTAAGATAAATAAAATAGCTCAAGGAGAAGCAGCAAAAGAATTCTGAACTAATTTAATTCTTAGTCATTATGTTAGCACAAAAGCCTAGTGATAGTGATGACAGTAAAAAAATCCTTAGAGCCTCACTCCTTAGAAAACATAGAGAAAGTTTTGGAAGATTTTCTTTGTATTTTAAATCAAATTACTTTAAAAAAAAATATCCTATTAAATTACTTTTATATTTAGCAAAGATTTTAAAACTGATACAATTGCTTTGTTTGATATAGGAGCAGATTTAAGCTGTATATTATACAAAAATATTTTCAAGATAAAACTAAAGAAAAACTCACTTCTGCAAATAGCTCTAAAATGCATATAGAGGGAAAAATAGAAGCGAGTGTTGTAAACAATGGATTTTTTTATTATAACCTCTTTTTTTCTTATTTCGGATATTTTTTTACCTATAATTTTAGGAACGCCATTTATTAATATAATGACTCCCTACAAGGTCAACAACAAATCTATTGATTTCAAAAATAAATGCACGAAACTTTCCTTTCCATTTGTAAAATACCTAAAACTAGGTATTTTAATTTGCTACATGTTTCTAAATAAAATACTTAATAAAACCCGATTATAGATGTTCTTAAAAAGTCTCAATTATATCTTGAACTTCTGTCTTAATAATAATAGGATAGAAAAGCCTTTGCATGATATACTAAAAAAGAACCTAGTTCCATGATCTGATGAGCACACACGAGTTATCTAACAAATTAAAAAATAGGTCTCTAAAATCCCTTATGTTCACTTAGCAGACCCTAGTCTTCTTAAAGTTATGGAAACTAATGCTAGTGAATTAGGATATGGTGGAATTTTTAAATAAGTTCAAAATGGGTAGAAAGTAGTCATACAGTACACTTTTGGTCATTAGAATAGTGCACAGAAAAACTATTCCATAATTAAAACATAAATTCTTTCCCTTATTTTATGCATTACTAAATTTCAATCTGATTTACTAAATTAAAAGTTTTTACTTCACATTGATTGTAAATTAATAAAAGAATTTTTGAAAAAAGATATACAAAATGTTACATCAAAATAGATTTTTGCAAGATAACAAGCAATTTTGAGTATCTTTGATTTCAAAATTAAATTTATAAAAGGAGATACAAATTCTTTATTAGATTTCCTGACCTGAGAATTTTTGTAAAATAGATGATGGTGTTAAAAAAGCATGGAAAAGAAAAGGCAAAGTCTTCTTAGTCTATCTAAACCCCAGTAAAACCCCTTTCATGAGAAAAACCAATTAAGTCCTAGTATGATATTGTCACTGTCAGGATTGAAGAACATGAGCAAATCTCCAAATTTTAAGCCTAGGCCCTTCTTAATGATAAGACCAAACAAATCCAACTACGCCTTCTTTAAAACCCCCGGATCTATTATGGGCTATCTAGAGCTCCCTGCAAACTCAGGCTAAAACCCTAGAAATATTAGCAATCCAAAACTCCATTCAGGCTGAACAAGTCAAAATCACTTCACAGGCTTACCAGGCCTATCCAAGTAAAAATTCTCAATAAATTTTAAAAAAATGAGAAAGGTGAATCTTCTTCTTCAAAAACCTTTTTTTTTAAATTGATTTAAATGCTAAAGCTACTTTCAGTAGTTCATAAATTTTTTTATCTTAGTCTAAGACTCATAAAACTTCTAATTTTATTTTGAAACCCACTATTAAAAAATTATCACATTTGGAGAAGGATTTTTCAAAAAAAGATCATTTTCAAACTATTGAAAATCATTTTTCAAAATATTGTTTTATAAACTAAGGGATCTCTCTACAACTCCAGAATATTATCAAACTATTTTGGAATACACTGAATCAGCTGAGTTCAAGCATTTTGTGTTTTAAAAAAAATTAGCAAGATCCCTCATGTTATGCCTTTAAAATCCTCAAAGTCCTTCGGTCATCTAATTGGAAGTATGATCTATCCAAACCTAAATCATTCCCAATTAACTTTAAAACCAAACTAAATATCTATTTGCCTTTCTCTTATTGGGATTATGAACATGCATGGTATAATGCTTTCCTACTCTAAAACTATAAAAGAACCCACTCCTGGTTATTTTTCTTTACTAAACATGCCGTCATTTCAAAATATCCTTCTTAGTTTGTTCGTTGGTGGAAAAAGTTTGAATCCATACTAGAGGTCCGTGAAAAGCTTTGAACTTTTTAAAACCAACTATAAATATCATAGGACAGACATAAAATTTACTCAAGTATACGTTTTCTATTCAAAATTCTTTGTCCTTTGGGCTTTTCATTAGTTTTCAAACTTCCATGTCATAGAAGAAGCCACTCTTCTCCATAGAAAATTCAAGATAAAATGGTGGAACTCTTTCAAAGTTCCCGATAAAATCTTAATACCAGCAATGAGCATATGACTTAAAGCATAAGAATTCCTAGGTATCATTCCAGAAGAAACAAATTTTCTAGCCTAGAAATCTTATACTAATGTTTTGCCCGCAGTAGTAAAAAAAAAGAGGAATATTTTAAAGGCATGCAATAGTTACTTTAAAGTAGGATTATGCCTTAGCTAATTTCAAGATAGCACCTTTTAAAGACTCCAAGCCACTACTAGATTTGAGAGATGAAAATGAAGATGAATATTGTGGAATTTTTCCGACATTAAAACATTTGTAAAATTTGTATTCCTATATATATATATAAGAAATAAAAAAACATCATAGAAAATAACAAAACCACTAGAAATATTATGAAAGAGGGAGGAGGATTGTCATCCATTCGATTATTAGTACAAGGACAAATCTAGAAATTTATGTTAATGGGGGGTGTGTGTGTATATATATATATATATATATATCATAATTTTCATAATTTATTTCATAGTTTTTTAATATCATAGTTATATATATCATAGTTTTATTATTTTAATGTATTTTCATAATTTTTTAATATTCAATACTAACAAAAATGTATTAGAATATATAATAGAGTTGCATTTAACAACTAATAAATTTTATCAAATAAATAGTAATTTTATTATATTATTAAATGTATTATTGGATAATTAAAATTAAGAAAAATTGATAAATTAATTATATAGCAATATATATTTTTTTATTTTAATCTAACCAATATAATTTTGAAAATTATATCAAAATAACTAATATATATAAATGAAATATAAACTTTAGTATAATCATCTGATATCGTATAAGTGATTTTAAAAAAGAATACTTTTAAAAAATAAAAAAATTAGAAAAGAGAATACTAAAAGCTGAAAAAAAATCATTACATATTATGAGAGTACGAAGCTAAAAAAGTGAAATTAAAAGTTGGTAATAACAGTTGAGAGATCAAGAAGAGAACAACACCTTATAAAAAAAATCCTACAAATTTCATGTTGTACACTAAATTAACTATAAAAGTAATTATAGATAAAATAGCAACACAAACTTAAAATATCATGTTAGAATTAATAGCCAAGAAAAACATCAATATGGAAAGCTTTAAATAATTTTTCACATTCTTTACCTATGTAGATAAATTATTTATAATGAACTTATAATTAATAAAATTATATCAAATTAAAAGAAAATAATAAAATATACATAGTTTATGATTTTATTTAAGTTCAAACATTCAAATAAAGTTTGAAATAATCCAAATAATATTACATATAATTTTAAAGAATTTAAATAATTAATATTTTAAATTTTTTAAGTGTAAAAATTAAGTAATAAAAATTTTTCAATGTGGGGGCAAATATAATTTATTATAATGGGGGCAAAAATTAGATAATTTGTTTATATATATATATATATATATGGACCTTGGTGGTGTTAGTAGGGACAAGTGCCCCCATTGCCCCTAACCTGGATCCATCCATGTATTAGTACAAAATTTGATAAGATGATGATCCATCGATCAGAAGTTTGAATTGTATGCACACCATCATTGCTCTCTATTATCACTACATCCAACTGATAGCCTCCAACTCTTACTGAAAAAGTCTCAATTTGTCTTAAAACTCATGCACACTCAACTTTAAGCTTTCTCCGCTCTCGCTCATGATCTTGCTCATGCTATAGCTCACGTTGAAACATCTAGGTCCATTCCTCTAGTAGTTGTTGCTGAACTAGCTGAAGTACATGATCCTCAGATGGTGCAAAAGCGGAAAGAGTTGATGTGCCAGTGCCACCGATAGAATTAGGGTAAATATCAGAAGCATGTGATCTAAGTCCATATTCACATTGCTTTTTCTTATCACATACAACCTCTAGATGTGAATTGTAGGTGGTAGCAACCTACCCTCAACAGGCTATGATATGTAGCCTCAACCATCTTTGTGATATTATCTTATAACTAATTAAAATAAAATATTAAATTTTTTAATAAAATTATTAAAATGTAATAGGCATAATGCATATAATATTGAATGGTAAAATCGTAAGTTGAGGTGCCAAAGTGAAAAAAAATGGCAAGTTCAGGGGGGCTGGGTATGTATTAAGCTAATGTAATATAATATTAAATGTGTAACTAACATTCAGCTTCTGTGATCGGCTATCAATAAAGCTTTTATCCTTCTTGGTATGGTTTTTTTAAAGATCTTATAGGGTATGAGCTCTCGCTGCAACTCCTTATTCCTAAAAAAATATATTACGCGTTTAATTTTATTGTATATATAATCAAATTATAAAAGATCTTCATAGAATAAAATATAAAAAGTAAAATGCCTTGCCAACTCTAACATAGTCGATTATATTGTGGAAACTGCCAGTGTACTTTGTGACATTGGTCTCTAGATCTGTTGCCACTTAGGCATTTTGTTAATGGGCCTGCCACTTATTCCAGATCTCTTGTTGAACTCTATTTAGCACCCCCTTCTTTCTCTAATTGTACAATATTTTATTGTACCAAGTTTTACAGACAGACCGCCACAGGTGATAGATATGTCCTTCCTTAGACTCATACTATAATATGCCTTTTGTTTTTGAAAAATTTAATTTTAGTTAATATATATATTTGTCTATATATATGTGTGTATCGAGGATTAAATTTTAAAAAATGAATGTCATTTTGTTTGAGAACCATATTAATCTCTCTCGGGATCAATAACCATAATTTTACCTCTATCCATCAACATCATCCCATCATCCATATTTTTATATATAGTGATTAGGATGTAGAAGAGGTTAGCCATGATTATACATTTAATTATTGACATTATTTTCTTTTATCAACATGATAGAATAATAATATTGGGCTGACAATTGTTATTATTTTGCCAAATTGAAAGCTACTACAATTTTGATGGTAAAGATGACGTAGAATTGATGGGGTGATTTGAAAAAATTGCTATGATTTTAATAGAAATGGCAAGTGGAGATGGGGCTATTAGTATTTCTTATGATTATTTATATTTCTATTTAGCTTCATTGTTTTATTAAAATTTTCTTATGAGATTTATACCACCATTTATAGAGAAAATTGTATTTTTCTCTTTGAAATTTGATCTAATTCACACTTTCCTCATTCTTATTTGAAAATCAAATTTTTATATCCTTAGATTTTGATTCTGTCAACGCTTAAGCCCTCTGTTAACTTTTCCATTAGATTTTTATATCAAAACACATTTAACTCCTTTTATTTTATAAAAAATCAAACATTTTAAACTTTAAGTTCTAATAAAATAAAATAATTTAATTGTTCAGTTTTTTAATTTTTTTTAAATTTAAAATTTCAATACTAACTAAATTTTAAATATGTACATAGATTCTTGTTAATACATTAACTAAAATATCAAACTATAATTTTGATAAATTTATATATTTTCATAAATTTGTAATAACCTAAAATTTTAGAAATAATGTTTAAAGGATTACTACGTATTTCGAAAGCATGTAGCTTGCCCATTTTCTAGTGCAAGTTAGGGCTAAGTAATAACCAATTAAGCCCAAACCAATTTGTTTGGTCTGGTTCAACTTTTGAGTTTTGATTCTCATTGGTTTGGTTTAAGAGTAAGAGAATAATTGATTTTTAGTTGGCTGGTCGGGAGGGATACTTCTTCTTTTGACTCGCCTGAATTTCTAAATTTTTCTCTTAAAGTAAAATAATCTTGTTTATTTAGCCTTATGTTGCTAATATAAATAGAAAAAATCCTTACCCTAATGCCCTACTTCCCATTCTCTATCACCTCACTCAAAACACTCACTCCCCTCTCTCTTTTGATTCTTTTTCCTCTCCTCCATTCCCTTTAGAAACCTTAACTATAATCACATTTCTTATTTCCTCATAGTGAAATTAGTAGCTTGTTTCTCATCTTTGCTCTCTATTTCCCTCAAAGCCACTATCTATTTCTCATATGCTCTCTCTATTACCCTATCTGGATGTGTGGGATTAATCTTTTATTTTTATTTTTATTTACTTAAATCATAGATTCACAGTGGTATGTTCTCTTGATTATTTTTTTTCGTTGATTTTTACATTGAAACATATGATGATTTGAGTTGATAGTATAAAAACAACAATGCATTTTCACGATCTCCCTTCTATGATAATTGATTTGTTGTTTAAATGTAATATTTGTTATATTTATGAAGTTTGTGTATTTTGATATGGTAAAATAATATTTAAAAAAAATTTCTTTTTTTATTTCCATTATTTCAAGCGATTATTGTTAAAATTGATATGTGTTGATATAGATATGTGTTTATATTTTTCAACAAATACTTCTTTGGTATGCGTTTATATAGATTTATGAAATTTTTTTTTTTGACAATTTGGCCCATCTAGGTTAAGAACTAATTTATTTTAAGTTTATTTTTTTATATTTTATTTGTATATTTGATTCGGGTTAATAACTAATTTTAGTTTGTTTGATCTGGGTTAATAATTAACATTTTGGATTCTGGATAAATAAATGGGAAATTATTTTTTTTAAAAAAATTATTTTGATATTGTTGGTATGGTGATTTGTGTATATGTTTCTGATGTTGGTTGAAGGCTTAAAGATTAAAGTTTTTTGTTTGTAATATGGGTCTTTTCGTATGTGTAAATAACTAAGTAAAAAATTCTTTTATAAAAATTTGTGTTTTGATATTATTGGTCTAGTGGTCTCTGTACATGTTTGATGTTTCTGATGTTGGTTGAAGGTTAAAGTTTCTAATATGAGATTTTTCTTTTGTGTATGTATTTCTTTTGATATTCCATAGTTCTAATGTGTTCTTTAAATTTTTGATGTTGGTGGAAGCTTAAAGCTCTTAAGTTATAACTAAGAAAGGGTAAAAGCTTAAAGCTATTAAGTTATAACTTATTAACTGAAAGGGTGGATGCTTAAAAATCTTAGTGTTTGTCATTCAAATGTATATGCTATGGTAAAGGATAAATATATAATTGTCATTCAAAATAATATGGCACTTCTTCACTTAAAAACCATGTTATGCATTGTTTAGAAATCCCGCAAAGTAAACATACTAAGCAATCACTTTTAACCTTGCAAATTGATGTTAATGTGATAGAAGCTCATGCTAATACACTAAAAGGTGTCATAGACACATGGAAATTTAATTAAGAGTTAATCAAAACTGCACTTGCACAAATAATTATTCTTGATGAATTTCCATTCAAAGTTTTTTAGTGGAATGGGTTCAAAAACTTTATATCTATTGCATGCCCTTGTTTTAAGATACCTTATAGGTGCACTATAAGTAGAGACTGTCATAAGCTTGTATGTTGATAAGAAGGTGAAGCTGAAGAATTTTCTAAAGTCACACTATTAAAGAATTAGCATTACAAATGATTCTTGGACTTCTATTCAAAGAATAAATTATATATGTGTCATGGATTATTTTATAGATGATGGGTGGAAGTTATACAAAAAGATAATTCATTTGTGCTTGTTACCTCTTATAAGGTGAATATATTGCAAAGGTTTTAGAGAATTATTTGCTTGAATGGGGCATGAAAAATATTTTCTCGATTATAGTTGATAATGCTTCCTCTAGTGTCACAATTGTTGCATATTTTAAAAAGCAATTGTTAAGTTAGGGTGCCTCTTCTATTAGAGTGAAATTTTTTCATATGAGATGCATTGCATACATATTGAATTTAACTATTAATGATGGTTTGAAAGAATTGAATGATTCTATTAAAAAGGCTAAGAAAGTTGTTAGATATATGAGGAATTTTCCTATTAGGTTAAAGAAGCTTAGAGAAATATCTGATCTTATTAGATCATTAAGTCAAAGTCTTCATTATTTCTTAATGTGCCTACTAGGTGGAATTCCACCTATATTATATTGAAAACTATTTATTTGGTTGAAAAAGCATTTGAAAAGTATGATAAGACTGAATCTTCATTTAGATTAGACTTGTGTGATGATGTGCATGACTTTTTCAACGTGTAAGGCAAATGGTTAACCTACTACAACTTTTTTTTATGATATTCTAATGAGAATTTTTGATTCTTAATATGTGAACACCAATATATTCTTTTCTAAAATATTTGATTTAAACTATATGCTGAATGATTGGAAGACTTATTCTTATATTTTTGTTATGCATATGGGCATTAAAATGAAAAATAAGTTTGATAAGTATTAGGAGGGATCTTGAGAAAATGAGCACTCTAATTTTCATTGTAACTATTCAAGATTCCTAAGATAAACTTGAGTTTATGGAATTCTCCCTCACTCAAATGTAAGGTGACGAATTGGGAGGAAAATTATTTAATAACATGAAGTCTAATATGTTCCTTCTTTTTGATAATTACGTGAATTTGTATGCTTTTTCTTTTACATCTAAATTCAGGGCTAGTCAGTCTAGCCAGCCAAATTTTGAGTCTAAATTACCACCTCCTATTGCTGGTAAAATAATGTTTATGCTTAAAGTAATATTCAAGAAGCATAAAATGGAATCTGGAATGGGTGGCAGTAAATGGACAAAATTTTATATTTATCTTAGTGAGGCTATAATGGAAGATAAGAAAAATTTTGATATCCTTAAGTGGTGGAAGCTAAATTCTAAAAGGTTGCCAATTCTATCTTATGTGGCTAGGGATGTTCTAGCTGTTCATGTTTCAACTATAGCTTATGAGTTTTCTTTTACCACTGGTGACTATATTTTTTATGTATTTAGGATTTCATTAACTTCAAAAATTATGAAGGTATTGATATGTACTCAGAATTAGCTTATAATGACTACTCAGTCACTTTCAGTTGAAGAAAATATAAAGGAATTAGAGTTATTTGAAAAAGGTTATGCTTCACCACTTCACTTCAATTTTTTTTATTTACTTATTTAATTCATTCTCCCTCCAATGCTTCTTCTATTTTTTTCATATCTGGAATGAGTGGGTAGTGGCCCTTCATTATCACAATAAATTAGCTAACTAATTTTGCATATTGATTGAGCTGTTTCTTACTTTCTTATATAAATGATGGCTTGATTAATTGTTGCTTTCTTATTATTTGATCTATTTTTTTATCTGTTCCTTGTTTTCTTCATGTTTAATTATATGTGACCAACCTGAAGTACCTCAAATCATTTAATTTTATTGAGGTATTTATGTTCCTATTGCTGTAGTTGTGCATCTTGAGGCAATGATGAAGCTTTCCCCCTAGTATAATAAGACTTGATAGAATGCATGTTTAAGTTTCTTGGATGGCTTTACTTTTTGTTTAGCTATCAGAAATGTGGCTGTATTCTTGATGTGATTTAAACTACTGCTATTCTGAGCCTTTCTAATACTTGTGTTGTTCTTTGGCAATGATGATGCTTTCACTCTAATACATTCTAAGTTATATTAGAATACTTACTTAATTTCACTAGGTGGCTATAATCTATATTGTAAGTTGTTGTTGCTACCAGAAATGATATTGTATTCTAACATGATTTGATAAAAAGTATCCTGAACCTGTTTGTTAGCTGCTTCTATTTTTTCTCCATTTAATTTTACTTCACAATTTTTAAATTTAATTCACATTATATATTCTATTCTTAATTGATTGTGTAGGTAAATTTCAACTATTTTTTTAGATGAAAAACATGAAGCCTACAATTTAATTTTTTGGTATTTTGCAGACTTGCATTTTTTTGCTTCTGCTGACTTAGTGACTTATTATGGTTTTTAACCTATGTAGTTTGCTTCTTTTTTATATATGTAGGCATTCAATTTTTTTTGTAAGTGTATTCATTTTGTATATTTTACTATATACTTAATTTTGTATTTAAGTATTAGGATAGGACTTGAAAAATTATAATTATAGGCTTAAAGGCATTCAATATTGTAAATGGACTGTAAAAATGTGGGCTTGGACTAAAATGGGTTAATGAAATTTATATATTTTTGATACTCAAGTATTAGCACTCCACCGCGATGGCCCTATGATGAAACCTTTTAATGAAAAAGTAGACAAGATCAATAGTTAAAGCCTCGAGAGCTCGCTTAGACCGTCTATAAATCCTAAAAAGACTGTTTTGGCATTCAAAACCAATAAAGTTTTCAACTTTATACTTGAAAGGAGTACAAAAGACCTTAAGTGGGATTGCAAAAATCTGAGAGACCATACAAACCAAACTTTTTCATGAAAATGGGCCCACGTCTTTGGATGACACATCCAAAGGTGTGCGCCTTTGGTTTCCAAAGGCATGTGTGCTTCACCAAAGGCACGTGCCTTTGGACAAAATCCTCACTCTATAATCGTAGCCCTTTGGGTTATGTTTTAGGAGGTTTTTTTCTGAAAAATATAGGGAGACTCTGCTGCTTTGGAGACTTATAAAACATCCATACCTAAACCTACTTTATTTTTCTTCATTTTTTGACTTGATTTTGATTTCCCTTGCTCTAAACCTAGCCCTCATCATAGTCAAAGTACGCTCTAAAGGTATCAATTGCATGATTCACGTCACTCTACATTATTTCTTAGTAAGGATGACCTAAAATTTGAATTTTTAAGACTTTTTAAGTCTTGTCTAATAAAAAGGCCTAGCCAAAACTATTTCTGAGGACCTAAAATATTTTTGCATATTTATTTATTATAAAAATGCATTCTCTCTACTCCTACTCTTTTTTATTTTATGCAATTGTATTGTAATTTGTGATAAGAAGTAGTTTGGAATAAGATATGTGATGGAGGAGAAGAAAGGGAATTGTCCAAGAGTGTTTGCCTTAATTTTGTGCTTAATTTGTAATTTTTTATGTTGATTTATGTATTTTTTTTATGATTTTGATGGGTTCTACACACTTAAGTTTTTACTCATTTGTTTAAATAGTTACAAGTTTATATTTTAAACATTTAAAATCATATTTTATGTATTTTGATGTCAAAAACTATGTTTTTAGATCAAAATTTGTATTTTTATGGCACTTTTCATATTTTTCTTATTTTTATGTAAAAAATCATTTTGTATATTTTTATTACATTTGTGCTATAAAGTTTACATTTTTACATTGAAAATTACATTTTTACATCATTTTTAGCATTTTAAATATTTTTATATAAAAATTGTATTTTTACATGTAAAGTTTGTATTTTTGCATTAAAAATTATTTTTTTTACATCATTTTTAGCATTTTAAATATTTTTATATAAAAGTTACACTTTTACATGTAAATTTTGCATTTTACATTAAAAATTATATTTTTGCATCATTGTTAGTACTTCAAGCATTTTGTGTGAAATTTGTATTCTTCATGTCAAGTTCTCATTTTTAGTTTAGAAATTGTATTTTTAGGCCATTTCTTGCATTTTTGCTATCTTTATTTTGAAATTGCATTCTTCATGTCAAACTTGCATTTTTATGTAACATCCTATGTTAAGGTAGCACTTTTATATCAAGGTTTGCATTTTTATGTCATCATTGATATTTTCATAATTTTCTATCTAAATATCACATTTTTCATATATAAATATTGCATTTTAGGACAAAGGTTGTACTTTTGAATATTTTCTTGTATTTTTATTTAAAAATTATCTTTTTAACAAAAATCATATTTTAGGCTAAAGATTGCATTTTCTATTTTATCTTTGTTATTTTTATGCTCAAAATAACATCTTCCATGTCAAAATTACATTTTTAGATCAAAAGTTGTATTTTTATTCTATTTGTTATATTTTCACATTTTTCATGTAAAAAAAGGCATTCTTTAGATTAAAGTTTTCATTTTTATTTTCATTCTTTGCATTTGATAATTCACTTAGCATAAAGTTTGCATTTTATTACCATTTTAGGCATTTTCATCTCATTTTTGGCTTCTAAACTGTATTGCATATTTAAATTTTACATTTTTATTACATAATCTATAATTTGATGGCATCATTAACATAAAAAACCACCATGGCATTAGAAGAATTCATTTTTGCACTATAAAAATATAATTTTAACAACATCTTTCATTTATAATTAATGTTTTGCATTAAAGTTATAATTTTGGCACTAAGCATGTATTTTGCTCTCTTTTGTGTCCTTTGCATTATTTATTTATTTATTATTTTATTTGATTGTTTATTTGTTTGCTAAATTGAATTGTCATTTATTTATTCAATGTATGATTCAATGCTCTTACTTGATTGATATCATTTGATGAATGTTTTTATGATGGTATGTGATGGTTTGTGGATAGATGTATGATATGCATGAATGATTTAGCATGTTCCTTTAATTTAGGATTAGATTTATTTTTTCTATTTTTTTTATCTTCCGGATGTATTTATTAGGATTAATTAAAACCTTGTATCCTTAATCCCTTTCCTTATTATTTTCTAATGTTGTGGTGAATGGCTATTTTGTGTATTGTGTGCTTATTATGAATGCTGTAGAAGTTTGCATTATATGTGTCATCATGAAACCGAAAGTAGGGTGATGCGATAAGCATCTAGGTGTTGTATAACGAAAAATAGTCAAGACTTCCCGAACACAGAATTTGTGACAAAAAGAACATATTTTGCGCAGTACTAGGAATCAGTTTTTCATTCCTGAGCGATCGGGTGGCGACTCCAATTAAACAAAATTTTTCTATTAATACCTAAAAAGGATTCTCGTTCCACCCTTTTGAAAGGCGTATTCAGCCTTATCTAGTACATATTAACTCTATTTTGCATAAGCACATCATGCATACATATTAACTCTGTTTTGCAGCTCATAACATCTTACGCATGCCCGATATTTTTATTTTTATCCTAACACATAATTTTATGGAAAACCATAGCTCTGAAAAAGCTTAAAAATCATAAAGTAGTTAGACGTATCAGTTATAGTCCCAACATCAAGATGGAAGATCGGAATCAGGAGCTACTGCTTAATGTTAAGGAATACATTAAGGATAGTTTTAAGAAGATGACTTAGAATGGTACTTTAGCTAAGATCCTTTGAGTAGAAATGAAAACTATTGTAGAGCATATGCTAAGTTCTAAGGAGAAAGAGAATCTTCATTAAGCATTAGGTTCTATCAATGACAATATTGATAAGGGAAAAGTGGTCATGCACATACCCAGGCCTATTAAAGAAGAGAATAATGAGTACTGCCAAGCCCTAAGAGGAGCACCACCACGACCTTCTGCCAAACCAACTGATCTAGTTAAGTCTGAATTGTCAGAAAAGGTCAAGATGCTGGCCAACAAGATGGCACAACTTGATTTCTCATTAAAAGATAAGAATTCTACTAGGAGCAAGAATTTCATTAACGTTGCACTCTTTAAAGGTGAGCCCTTACCAGAGGACTTTAAGCTACATAACTTTACTAAGTTCAATGGTACCAGAGATCCAAAAGTGCACTTGAGGTAATGCACAACTTTTATGGTACCCATAAAACTCACTGACTTGCAAAGTATCAAGTTTTTATTTACTTTACTAGAAAAAGGACTAAGAGCTCAGTTCTTTGACTTGGAAAAGGAAATCAAGAATGACTGGATGTTACTGTTTAATAAGTTCATGAAGTAGTATGAGTACAACACTTAACTGGATGTCATTAGAAGGGATCTTGAAACTACCAAATAGAAGCTTAAAGAGAGCTTCTCTGAATATGTCACCAAATGGAGGGTAAAGTCAGCCCAGATAAGAGACAGACTCCTAAAAGATGATAAAATTGAGATGGTGATTAAAGAGTCCTTGCCACATTTTCATAAGCAAATATTGTTTGCCTACCACCCTAATTTTTGAGCTCTTTATCAAGCAAAAATTAGAATTAAAGATAAAGAAGCTCTTTAACCTAAAAACACCTATCACAAACTATCTCTTTATAGCCAAAACCAAAATATTTATACCTATACTACTGAAGTGAACTTAATCAGTAACCAAAGCCTAGTTGTGAATGCCCTTAATTGACCCAACTGAAAGTTCTCAAACTTTAACCTGCCCATGTCTAAAGTCTTCCAATGACTCCAACAGAAAAAGCTCTTAAAACCATTTGAACTAAGAGCCTTACCTAACCCACTACCTTCTCACCTGACACAAGCCTTTATTGCCATTACTACTAGATTCTTAGCCACTCAACTGATGATTACCTTACCCTCAAAAACTGTATCCAAAACCTTATTAACTCAGGGAAGATTAAAGATCCTAATAAAAGATCCAATATGAAGATAAACCCACTCTTAAATTATCGAAATATGCCACCCCACCTAGAACTAATACCATCTTATTTTTGTTACTTGAGAAGCAAGTTGAGGAGTCAATCCATAAGATCTAAGAGTCTAAAGAAGAGAAGGTAGTTATAGAAAAGAAAGAATTCCTGATGTTGTAAATATTTGAGCTTTTGATAGTCTGTGTGGGGTAATAATTTTAAAGTATCGGGAAGCAGCTTACAAAGATAAGACATCCCCAATTGGACAAGAGTGCAAACTTTGGAATATTAACTTTGATTCAAGTAGTGAAGAAGATTGGAACCCAGTCGGGTATAGCTATTGAGGTATTCCTCGAAAGACATTTCCTGATTTACCCTGAATGCATTCCCCTATAAGAGTAACATGATGGAAAGAAGATCGTGCTGTCATGCCTCCTCAAAAAGTCATTTGGTGTGAAGGTTTGCTTGAGTCTAAAGAAGTTCTAGATGATTATGCCTTGGCTATTAATATAAGCTGGTTCAATCAGTTTGTTATAGTGGCCATTGTTTGGTATGACTCTGATGAAGATGATAAAGTGATGGAAAAGGAAGCTATAGTTGAATTTAAGATTTATATATGGTAAGAGGAAGACGATGAAGAGATTTTATTCATAGGAGTAGACATATTTGAGCTGGTCAAGGAAAAAGACAAAGAACATGATGAAAAAGAGGCAGAATCTGAAGAACTTAAGATAAAGCTAGTTGACCCTTTAACTCAAGACAGGAGAGCCTATCAGCCTGTGAGAAAAGAAAGGGCAGTCAATCATATAACACAAAGTGGAAGGGTGTATCAAAACCTTGAGAAAGAAAAGGCTAAAGAAATGGTGATGAAAGGGAAAGAAGTGATCATAGAAGAAAAATCCTCTAGGATAGCTAGAAAAAGAGGACATAGTGCTTAGGCAGCTTAAGAGAACCCAGGCTCAAACTAGTGTTTGGAATTTGTTGATGGAATCTAAGAAGTATTGTGATGCACTTGTATGAGTTTTGGATAACTTAAAGATTTCCATTTAGATCTCTTCAGATGATATGATAGCCTATTTAGCCAAAACTCTAGCCAATGCCATTACTTTTTTCTAATGATAATTTACCTCATGAAGGTAGGATGCACAATAGGCCTCTCTTCATCTAAGCAGTTATCAAGGCAAAGTGCACATTTTTCACTATAGTAGATGATAGTTCAACCATCAGTGTTTCCCCTCTCAAGCTCTTATAAAAGTTTGGGGTTAACTTGTTTGAACTAAAAGGCTCTGACTAAAAAATTTGGGCTTATGATGATTCTAAAAAGCCAATTATAGCGATCTTCAAAGCTATTGTTACTAGGAGAAATTAAATTTGTTGCTGAGTTCACTGTTTTGGATATCCCTCTAACCTTCACTTTGATCTTAGGATGTCTATGGTTCTATCCTCTAGGAAGCATTCCTTCCACTATTCATCAGAAGATAAAGTTTCCTCTCAATGGTAAAGTGGTGACTATTCTAATTGAGACTAACAATATCATTATTTGCTTGAATGTTGTACTACCTAGGTTTCATATATTAGTGATACATGAAGATAGGGTCGATCTCAAGATTTCCACGATAAGGAAGAAGATGAACTATCTACCTAGAGCTAGACTAGGTAGGACATATGTAGGAGTCCTTGAGTTTCCTAAATTTGCCGGACATATGAACAAGTATGGCTTGAGTTATGACTATAAAGTTGGTAAGGGCTCTAAGAAAATTGTCTTTGTAAAAGAGAAGGCAACTAAGAAGTATATTGGATAGCATGAGAGGTGGGACAAATATAGTATCATCAAGTTTAGTTTTAAGATCTTCACTAATGTAGTAGACTTTACTGCTAAAAAGAAAGTGCCTAAGATTCCTGAAAAGATTATTAAAGAGCATATTGCATAATTGATTGAGAACTTCAAGAATAAGGCTGAAGCTACTGCATGTGCTAATGTTGCTGCCATCATCGAGTTTAGCATAGAGAGGCTTGTGTATTGATGACATGTTTGCTGATGTTAATATTTGTATTCATGGTTTGTTTGAGTTTGATGATGCATTGAACTCTAAAGTTAATGCAAATTTTTCCTATTTGTTTGATGTGTTTGCTGATGGTAGTGTGTATTGCACTAATCCATACATTAGCATATTTTACACTTATTCCACTTTCATTGAACCATCTAATATTGGTATAAAAACTTAACCTTGCATTTTAAATATTTCAAAAGATGCTACCCCTGAAGAGAGAAGAGAATTTGAAAGAATACTAAAAAAACACTCAAAAGTATTTGCTTAGACATATGATGACATGCCAGGTATTGACAAAGACATAGTACAATACTACATTCCAATCAAGGAAGGGTATAAGCTAGTTAAGTAGAATCTTTAAAGGATGAGACAGAGTGAACAGAGTTAGTGAGGGAGGATTTATCTAAGTAGACTAAAGATAACTTTTTTGAAGTGGTTAACCACCTCAAATGATTGGCAAATATGGTTCCAGTATTGAAGAAGGATGTAAGAGTAAGAGTTTAAATGGATTATCGAGACTTAAACAAAGCTTGTTCGAAGGATAATGTTTCATTACCTCATATTGATGTCTTTATAGAAAATGCAGTTTTAATAGTAATGTTAAGCATAATAGATGGATTTTCTGGGTACAATAAAATCTTGATGGCATTAATTGATAAACTAAAAACTACCTTCATCATGGAATAGAGGATTTACTATTACATATTCATACCATTTGGTTTGAGGAATGCTGGAGTAACTTACCAAAGGATGGCTGCATCAATGTTCCATAATATGATACATAAGGAAGTATAAATGTATGTGGATGATATGATAGTGAGGTCCAATATAAAAGAAGGGCATTTTGAAGCTCTAAAAAAGTTTTTATAGAGGCAGAGAAGTATAATTTGAGACTAAATCCAAAGAAGTGTACATTCAAAGCAATTTCAATAATAATATTGGGATTTGTGATAAGTTAGAGAGGAATTAAAATCAAACCAGACAAGGCAAAAACAATCAAGGAAATGCCAACGCCTAAAATAGAAAAGGAATCAGCGGTTTCTTGGGAAAAATTCAATTCATCAGTAGGTCCATTGCAAAGTTAACAGCCATGTGTGAATTCATCCTTAAGTTTCTATGAAAGAATCATACTATATTTTAGAATGAGCAATGTCAGATATCTTTTGATAAGATAAAAGAATACTTGATCAATCCTTTAGTCTTGAAGCCTCCAAGGCTAAGTGGACCTTTAGTGCTTTATTTAGCCATTAAAGAGAATGCTATAGGGGCAATGCTAGCTCAAGAGAGAAGGAAGAGTTGAACAGGTTGTCTACTATTTGAGCAAGAAGATGTTGTCATATGAAGAGAAGTATTATCTACTTAAAAAGATCTATCTAGTGATGGTCTGGTTGATGAAGAAGTTGAGGCATTACTTTCAGTCTTACATGATTTAAGTAGTGTCAAAGATGAATCTAATGAAATACCTTTACAAAGCACTTTCTCTGATAGGCAAGTTGGCCAAGTGGTTAATACTTTTGACAGAGTTTGACACGGAGTATCTCACTAAGAAGATGATAAAAGGAAGAGCAGTTATAAAGTTCCTAGCCTTAAATCTGATCACTGATGATAAAGAAATTGAGTTAGACTTTTCAGATGATATAAGTGTAGCCATCAAGGTAGAGGGATGAAATATGTATTTTGGTGGAGCTATCAATAAATTCAAAGCTAGAGTAGGGGTAATCCTTATAATACCAAAAGGAGAGGTAATTCCTATAACTAAAAGGCTCAATTTCAAGGTAATAAATAATAAAGAAGAATATAAAGCATGTGCACTAGGTATGTAAGCTCTAATGGCACTAGGAGTCTTGGAAGTTGAGATAAATGGAGATTCAATGCTTGTGATCAATCAGATAATTGAAGAATAAGACTTAAAAAAACCCTATTTGAGGCCTTATAAAGAGTATTTATAGGGATTAGCACAGTCATTTTGAAGATGCAAATTCATCCATCTATCAAGAAGTAAGAATCAGATGGCAGATGCATTAGCTTCTCTAATGTCGGTGTGTGAAGGTTTAGCCAAAATGCCGATGAAACACCTAATCATGATACAGTCAAAGTAGCCATGCTACAAGCAATAGGTTGTTATGGAAATGAGAGTGGACAAAAAGCCATGGTATTTTAATATTTAAAGGTAATTAGATGATAGAGAGTATACGGATGGTGCCGGAAATAAAGATAAGGCAGTGGTCAAAAAATTGGCTATGGATTTCATTTTATATCAAAGAATCTTATATACGAGAAACTCAGATGGAATGTAACTCAGGTGTCTAACTGAAAATGAGGTAAAGAAAGTAGGAGAGGAAATACACATGAGAGTAGGTGGACTACATATGAATGGGAAAGCGTTGGCTAGAAAAATCATGAGATTGGGTTTCTTTTGAATAACTATCATTCAGAAATGTACTAGATATATGAGAAGATGTCATGAATGCCAGATACATGGAGATGTTAGTCATTTGCTACCAATAGAATTACATATAATGTCATCACCCTGGCCTTTTGCAGTATAAGGCCTGGATATATTTGGAAAAATTCACCCAATGGCTTCAAATGGACAGCGATATATTTTAATGGTAATAAATTATTTCACCAGAGGTTGAATCATTCTTTAAACTAGAGATAAAGTAAGTGGCCAAGTTCATTGATAAGAATCTATTTTGTTAGTATAGAATACCTAATCACATAGTATCAGATAATGGAGTGCAGTTCCAAGGGAAAGTTAGGGAATTGGCAAGGAGGTAAAAGGTGGAACACCATAAGTCATCACCTTACAGACCATAAGCAAACAGTGCAGTTGAAGCACCAAATAAGAATATCAAGAAGATCTTTGCTAAGATGATGAAGACTCATAAAGATTGGGTAGACTTATTACTATATGTCCTTTGGGGTCATCATACCATAATAAGAACTGCAATAGAAGCTACACCTTACTTTTTGGTATATGGATCGAAAGTTGTCTTACTAGTGTAAGTGGAAATGAAGTCATTAAGGGTTATTATAGAAGTAAAGATACTAGAGGCAGAATGGGATAGATAAAGGCATAAACAATTAACTCTAATCAACAGTGAGAGGTTGAGAGCATTACACTGCACTCAACTCTATCAGAGGCATATTGCCAATGCATTCAATAGGAAAGTCAAGCCACGAGACATCAAATGGAAGATTAGATTTTGAAGCATACTAGGCAAACCATTCCAGATCTAAGAGAAAAGTTCAAGCCAAACTGGAAAGTCTATATTTGGTTAAAACAGTGTTGTCGAATGGAGTAATAAAGTTAATGGATTCCAAATGAAACGAGTTCTCTAAACCAGTTAATATGGATTGTCTCAAGTGATAATATGTCTAAAAAAGAAAAAATAGAAAAAAGAAAGCTTAATTAAAAAATCTAAAAGGACTGATTAAGATAAAATGAGAAGAAAAATGCTTATCGAGAGGGCTAGCTAAAGATAGGGGTACTATCCTTTGGAAATACTTAAAAAGCAATCGTGCCATTAGTAAATATTAAATCAATGCATTTGTGAATGGCTGATGAAATATGCCATATATGGATGTAATTGTTTATCTCATGATAACCACATGGTGGCAAAATAGAGAGGAAACAATAAGTAGACGTAAGAGAAATTTAACATATCCTATTTGTATTTTCATTTCCTATTTTGTATAGCATAAGTCTCATATGGCATAATCAATCAATGCATCAGTATATGTGCAATTAAATGATATTCTAAGCAACCTAATCAATCACACCTATAGCTTAAAAATGTAGAAGTTGAAGCATCCAGAAAAGTAGATAGAGACTTTCAACGAATAACAACCCATCCCTTGTAAGCATCATCAGTGATAATGTCTTAGTGGCTAGTGATAAAGTAATGGACAATGCTACATGACCATGTGGTTTTGATATGATCAATGAAGCATTGAGCACCTTGATGAGTCAAGAGACCTCCTCGGAATTGAACTAACTCACACAAGCTGCCTAGTCTCACTCTATACTGCCTGCATAAGTATGAGGGGGAGTAGTGGGTGCAAGACCTGAAGCTAAAAATCAACCAACAACTAGTGTATGTCCTTATAGTAACCTAGTCAAGTCTCCTCCATGGATAAGCCCACCGTATCGAAGCATCTGGAATGGTGCTTATCCAAATGTGCCACTCCTCATGCATCATGTCCATCAGAGGTCTACCCTGAGTGCTACTAGGTCATCTCTCCTGATGGCACCTGGGACCATATCTCTAAAGACGACCTAAAAGAGGCTCCTAAATACTTAACTTCTCCTATAACCATATCTAAAAGAGGATTTTTGTGAAAA
>CATIWO010095873.1:0-11592 GCA_949673435.1 Macaranga tanarius | reverse complement strand
CCTCAGGTCGAAGGACCATATGCACCATTATGTCCAAGATTGTGATTGTTGACTTAAGTGAATATCCATGCAATCATAAATCTTACGTCATAAGTTCGATCCACCCATCACATGAGTATCCACATGTCTATTCTAATATCTCATATCAAGTAGCATGAGACTCACTACCTCCCACTATTGATATCACATACCGATCAAGGAAAATAAACAGAGGTGATAGTCTAGGGATTAATAGTACCCATATATTAATCCAATTACTATGAACATTTATAGTATATGTACTAAATGAGTTTGTCACTCATATTATCAACTCTTGGTAATAAACTCATTTAACATGATACTAAGGGTAAACATTCAAATAAACAAACACTTTTATTTAAATGAATATTTTATTGCCATAGGGATAATATTACAATGTCTACATATAATAATGGCCCTAGGTCACATCTCTACTAACACCTAGCATCCCTCAGGACTGCTAAGATCGATGTATCTAGTCCTTCCCTTATAAGAGGTTTTATTCCTACCTGGACAAGGCCTATATATATGTATTTGTATGAACGTTCTTTGTGTTTTTGGATTGATTTTGAAGAAAGCAATTGGATTTCATCAAAAGGTTTGGAGATTTGTATGTCTCTTTCTTCTATTTTGATTGTAAAATCATTTTTAAAGAGAGAGCGTTTGGAAGATTCGTAAATCTATTTTTTATGAATCCTGGGAATTTCCCAGTCATCAATATGTTTGGAAAAATCTTCAATAATCAGTTCATCATAACTAACTATCTGTTTGGACTCTGTCGAGTCAGAGGTGCTAGAGTTTGAGAAAGATTGATTTTTACAGAAAATGTTTTCTAAATTCATTTTGAAAATTAAAATATTAAAACTTTGAATTGATCAGGAAAATGGCCACAAGCTTTACTGCCCTACAGCACAACCTGGAAAAACGGGACTTACTACTTCACCAATACCTTTCACTGATCAATCTAGGGCTTTACTGTTGTTCACCCCCTTATGTTTTGTTATACCAGCCGAAGTTCAAAATTTGCAAGAAGTTTCAGAATTTCCAGAATAATATATCAATGTTTTAAGAGAAATTACTTCTCGAAAATATTTGGTACAAACAAAAATCATATTTTCAAATGATTTTGAACTGGAAACAATTACTTTATTTGATACAGGTGTTGATTTAAGTTGTATCAGATATGAACTGGAAACAACACATCGTTGATCTGCCTTATGAAAATAATTTTGATGAAAGACAGATTCCAACAAAAGCTAGACCCATCCAAATGAATGAAACCCTCGAAAAACATTGTATAGAAGAAATTTAGGATCTAGAAAATAAGAATCTGATTTCCAAATCTCGATCACCATAGGGCAGTAAAGCTTGTGGCCATTTTCCTGATCAATTCAAAGTTTTAATCTTTTAATTTTCAAAATGAATTTAGAAAATATTTTCTGTAAAAATCAATCTTTCTCAAACTCTAGCACCTCTGACTCGACAGAGTCCAAACGGATAGTTAGTTCTGATGAACTGATTATTGAAGATTTTTCCAAACATATTAATGACTGGAAAATTCCCAGGATTCACAAAAAATATATTTACGAATTTTTCAAACTCTCTCTCTTTAAAAATGATTTTACAATCAAAACAGAAGAAAAAGACATACAAATCTTCAAACCTTTTGAAGAAATCCAATTGCTTTCTTCAAAATCAATCCAAAAATACAAAGAACGTTCATACAAATACATACATATAGGCCTTGTCCATGTAGGAATAAAACCTCTTAAAAGGGAAGGACTAGATACATTGATCTTAGCAGTCTTGAGGGATGCTAGGTTCGTCAATTTCTATGATTCTTTGTTAGGAACGGTTGAGTCCAGTCTTAATAAAAGACTAGTGAGTTTTAGCTGCTATCCTAACATAACAGTCTCTTTAAATGATAAAATATTTTAAAGAGCATTGTTTTACAAATTAAAACTCACAAATGCTTTCGGGTTCAGTTCCGATTGCATTAATTTTTAAAATACATTACAAAGCAATGGTTTCTGCTTTTGCAACTAAACATCTCAAATATTCTCCAAAAAGTGAAACCATCCTTCTTCAAACAGATTTATCCAAATCTAATGCTGTGATTCCCAGAACCATTCAATGGAAAGATGTAACCTTGCCTGAAGAATGGATCTTATAAGGAGCCACCCAACCGCAGTCACCAAAAAGACCTGAGCCAAATACTAACCTGAGAAATGTTACCCAGTTCTTGGATGGAAGAGTTAAACTGTCTTTTGACCGAAAATTAACCAATTCCCGTTTTTCTGATGAAGTCTCTACCACTTTAACAATCGACCTTGGAAGGGCCTCACAACTTCCTTCGGTCATTTATGCTTCTTACCCACATGATCAACAGATCCAAATAAGAGTCCAGCCAAGGTTTTCCACTTCTGAAATACCTAGCTCCACTCTCAGAAACGTTAACTATCAAACAACTATACCAAGACCTGTCTATAATAGCCAAAATCCAAATATAGAAGAAGATGAAATACCTTCAGCCCCTTCTTCTCCAACTCCCTCTGCCATTACCCAAAACATCGTTGCAGAAATCAGTGTTTTGGAAAAAGAATTTCAAATTAATAAAACTCATCTTCAAAAGAATTTTTATTCTAAAAAGAATTTGGTTCTTTTCAAACTTCCTGGAAATCAAAGATGAGATTCAAGAAAAATATTACGAATTTTCTAATGACTACAAAGTTCAAATGAAGGTTTTTGATTGGTTTGAAACATTTTATGCACATCAAAACAAAATTGCATATCCTTTCAAAAAATCAAAAACTGAGTCAAACAAGACTGTTAATCAAGTTACAATGAGAAATAAAACTCCTGAATGGAAGGTAGATGATCAGATAGTCCAATCTGAATACCCACCATCGAGGAATATTTCCTTTTCTCATGGTAATTCAGAAATTCCAGCAGCTCCATTCAAACTTCCACAAGAAAATGATGATTCAAAGAATTTGAAACACATTGTCTTGCAGAATAATTTCTCAAATATCAATCTTCAAACAATTGGAAAACAGTTAACCAGAATTGAAACAAAAATTCAACAACCAACTATTTTACATCATTCTGCTGTTAAGTCTTCTGAGTCTGTCAAACTTCCAGAACAGAAACTTAAAAATCCTATTTTCAAACCATTTCAAGTTTCAAAATAGAGCCAACAACAAATCCAATCAAGCAAACTTGAGTTTGCTCAAGCAATTCGAGATCAGTTGAGTAGAATTGAGTAAGGTTCTAGCTCAACAGGAACCTCCTAAATTGTTCCTGAAACTCCTCCTTCAAGAAGTGTTGGTGCTATTGACATCACTGACAACTCTTCTGAAGAAGAGAGTCAAACTGATTTTCAAATTGGTTTTCAAAATCAAAATGAGCAACCAAGTCAACCTCGTATCAATAGGTTGGATTGGTCAATCATTCCGAGAAATGTGGCACCTGACATTGCCAAACAACCTGATGTCTACCCACAATCTCGTTTTAATGCTTCATTTGTTTATGAATGAAACCTAGATGGTATGAGTGAGTACCAAGTGTTAGGTCTTCTGCAATAAATGACAATGGCAGTAAATGCCTACAAGACCCAAACTGGTAGTACAGATAAAGCCATTGCCGAACTCCTGATTGCTGGTTTCTCGGGTCAACTCAAGGGTTGGTGGGATTACCATCTGACCCAAGCATAATAATTACAGATCCTATCTGCGATTTAAACCTTTGACAATGGCACACCTTTTCTAGATGATTATGGTAACCCAGTCCAGGATGTTGTGTCTACCTTAATCCTGACAATCTCTTTACATTTCGTAGGGGATCCCAGCCATCTCAAAGATAAAAATGTTGAGCTTTTTAGTAACCTTCGTTGTAAGAAACTTAGTGATTTTCAAACCTATAAAAATACTTTTCTAACCAGGATCATGCTTTGTGAAGCTTCAAATCAACCTTTTTGGAAAGAAAAGTTTTTAGCTGGTTTGCCAAAACTGTTGGGTGAGAAAGTTCGAAATACAATTCGAGCTTCTCATAATAATCAAATTCCTTATGATCAGTTCACCTACGGTGAGCTAATTAGCCTGACACAAAAAGAAGGTTTAAAAATCTGCCAAGATTTAAAACTTCAAAAACATTTAAAATGGGAATTGAAGAAAATAAAACAAGAAGTTGGAACCTTCTGCAAACAATTTGATTACAATCCCATTGAAATGAAATCAAAATCCTACAGTTGTAAATGTGAAACAAAACCATGCAGGAAATTAAAATTTCACAAACACATATAATCTTATAAGACTTACAATTCTGGTAAAGAAGATTATTACAAAAAATCTCACAAAGCTAGAAAATCTTACAAGCCTTATAAGAAATCTGCAAACAAATCAAATAAGAAATATCCTAAGAAAAGCCTTAAAGATATAACTTGTTTCAAATGTGGCCAGAAGGGTCACACTCAAAGATTCTGCCGAGTTAACACTCGTCTCCAGGAATTAGGATTAGTAAAAAATTTCAGCTCTTCTTGTCGAATCCTCTAAATCTAGCTCATCAAACATTTCTTCATAAGAGGAAAGCCCTCTTCAGGTTGATGAAATTGCTACTTCATCAATGTCTGAGTCAGACTCCCCTGACTCTGACAGTCCACTAAAATATATTAATATGCTTACTAAAGATCAAGAAACTATTATCGAGTCAATAAAGCATATTAGTGATCCAAAACTTCAAAAAGAATTTCTTGATAAACTCCTGAAATCTTTAGAAGACAAACCTGAAACTTCTTCAGCCTTCAGAAACATTTTACCTTCCACTTCAAAGGACAGTTATAACTTGACAACTATTCTTGAAAAGGGTAAAAGGTCAAAATCTCTTGTTGGTACTCTCCAGGATCTGCAGAAAGAAGTGAAAACCATTAAGTCCGAATTAAAGGAACTTAAAATCAAACAATAACGAGACTCTAAAATCATTCAGTCTCTTGTCTCCAAACAAAAATCTAAAGCTTCAAGTTCTGATTCAGAAGACCCTGACAATCTTCCCGAAGTTTAAAATTTGCAAGAAGTTTCAGAATTTCTAGAACAATATATTAATGTTTTAAGAGAAATTACTTCTCGAAAATATTTGGTACAAACAAAAATCATTTTTTCAAATGATTTTGAATTGGAAACAATTTCCTTATTTGATACAGGTGCTGATTTAAGTTGTATCAGATATGATTTGGTTCCCAAACGTTTTCATAAGAAAACCAAAGAAAAACTTGCAGCTGCAAATGATTCTGAATTGACCATTGGGGGCAAAGTTGAAGCCTCAGTGATTACAGGAAACATTGCACTTAGGAATTTATTCATTCTTGCAAAAGATTTACATTCAATGGTTATTTTAGGAACTCCTTTCATAAATCTGATAACTCCCTATAAAGTCAATGAACAAGGAATTTATTTTAAAGCAAGAAATGAAAAATTGGTTTTTCCTTTTGTTGAAAAGCCCAAAAAGAGAAATTTAAATTTGATTAAAGCTCATTCAATTTATGATTTCAGAATCAATGCTTTAATTAAAGTTAAATAAACACATTTAATGCACCTGCAACAAAATGTCAAACTCCAAAGGATTCAGAATCAACTTCAAACTGATTTGATAAAATCAAGAATTTTTTATTTTCAAAAACAAATTGAAAATGAAGTTTGTTCTGATCTTCCAAATACCTTATGGGATAGAAAACAACACATCATTGATCTGCCTTATGAAAATAATTTTGATGAAAGACAGATTCCAACAAAAGCTAGACTCATCCAAATGAACAAAACCCTCGAAAAACATTGTAGGGAAGAAATTCAGGATCTAGAAAATAAGAATCTGATTTTCAAATCTCGATCACCATGGTCTTGTGCTGCTTTCTATGTCAACAAAAATAGTGAAATAGAAAGAGGTACTCCTAGGCTTGTGATCAATTACAAACCTTTAAATTTTGCTTTGAAATGGATAAGATATCCAATTCCAAACAAAAAGAAATTGCTTCAAAAACTTCATTCTGCTTCAATCTTTTCCAAGTTTGATATGAAATCTGGTTTTTGGCAAATTCAAATACATCCAAAAGATCGGTATAAAACTACTTTTACAGTTCCTTTTGGATAATACGAGTGGAATGTTATGCCATTTGGTTTGAAAAATGCTCCTTCTGAATTTCAAAGAATCATGAACGACATTTTCAATCTTTATTCAAACTTCTGTGTTGTTTATATTGATGATATTTTAATCTTTTTAGATTCAATTGAACAGCATTTCAAATATTTGCAAACCTTTTTCAAAGTAACAAAGAAAAATGGTTTAGTGGTTTCGAAATCAAAGATTTCGCTTTTTCAAGCAAGAGTTCGGTTTTTTGGTCATTACATTGCTCATGGAACCATAACTCCTATTGAAAGATCTCTTGCATTTGCATCAAAATTTCCAGACAAAATTTTAGATAAAACACAATTGTAAAGTTTTTTAGGAAGTCTAAATTATGTTTTAGATTTCTGTCCAAACATCAATCGTCTTGCAAAGCCATTGTATGATAGACTTAAAAAGCATCTAGTTGCATGGTCTGATCATCATACTGATGTTGTAAGACAAATCAAAAAACAAGTTTTAGAAATTCCGTGTCTGTATATTACTGATCCATTAGCATTTAAAATTATTGAAACTGATGCATCAGATTTGGGATATGGGGGAATTTTAAAACAAGTTTCAAATGGGCGGGAATGCATAGTCCAATTCACATCTGCACATTGGAATGACTATCAAAAGAATTAATCCATAATTAAAAAGGAAATTCTTTTAATTTTTTTATGTATTTCTAAATTTCAAAGTGATCTTTTGAACTAAAAATTTCTTTTAAGAATTGATTGTAAATCTGCAAAAGAAGTTTTACAAAAAGATGTTCAAAATATTGCTTCCAAACAAATTTTTGCCCGTTGGCAAGCTATCCTTTCAATATTTGATTTTAAAATTGAATATATAAAAGGAGATACAAACTCAGTTTCTGACTTTTTGACGAGGGAATTCCTACAAAACAGGTCCTAAATGCCCAGAAAGAAGAAGGAGGATAAGGGCAAAGGCCCTACAAACACCAGTGAGCAAACCCAAACACTAAAACAAACACTGGCCCAAAAAGCCCAAACACTAGCCCATTCCACGACTCAAAAACTTCTCAAACCTTCTTCAGCCCAACCCATCAAATTATGGATGGACATGGTCCAAGAAGAATAAGAAGATGAGGCCCATAAGCAGGCTCAAATACAAATATGGGTTGAACAACTGACCCAGTCTCCAAAGCTCTTCCAGGCTCTCCAAAATATGTTACAGGCCTCGCAGCCCTCGACTCAAACAGCTTCGGCTCAAACCTCTACTGGAGCCCAATCTTTAAAAAGAGCGAGAAAAGGTAAAGAAATTGTTTCTAAAAAACTAGAGATGGTGATTTCTAAAAAAACCACATCCCAAATAATTTCTAAACCGATTTCTTCTCAAATTATTTTGAAAGATCAACCAGTTTTGAGAAAAAAATTAGAATATTTGGAAAAAGTGCAATTTCAAAACATTCTGACTTTGGAGGATGGTTTTGCTGATTTAAAACCCTCCAGATCAGTTTAAAAACTGTTTCTAAAAAATTGGTATTTCAAACCTTGGGATTTAAATAAACCTTAAAGATTTTATCAATTAATTCTGGAAACTACTGGTTCTGAAAAATTCAAACACTTAAAGAAAGATGACAAACAGCCTCATCCTTCTTATTCAACCTGCACAATTCAGTGCATCATTCATCCAACAGAATGGGGTTCTGAATTACATAAGGTCAAACCTTTCCCTGCAGACCTATATACCCGAAACATCCATTGTCAATTCTTCAACTAGTGGGACTATCAACAGGCCTGGTACAACACCTTCTTTATCCAAAATGATAGCTCTACCCACTCCTAGCTATTCTTTTTTGATAAAGAATTTTAAACTACCAAACTTCCTTTCTGGTTCATCCAATGGTGGAACCACTTTGGAAATATTCCTGAAACCCTCATTCCAGAAGTCAAACCCTGCTTTGACCTCTTTAAACAACATTACTAACCCTCTAAAAATGAAAATAAATTCAATCCATTTCTCATATTTTGCACAAAATTCTTCATCCCTTGGGTATGTGTATGGTATTTTTCTTACAACATGCAGGGAGATGGATAAATAATCCTGATCAGACGATATAAAGTCAAATGGTGGGATTCATTCCTCTACAAATAGAAAATCACCTTGCAAAAGGTCAACAACTGGCTAGTCAAGCATGACTTACTTTTATGCTCCAAAGAAACTACAATCTTCCTGGCATAGAAGTCATTTGCAATGCCCAAGATAGCTGGTTGTCAAAACGAAGAAGAATTCTACCAGACTCTTCAACAAATTCTGGATAACAGAACTTCTTCTTCCAAACAAGGATCTGCTAAGCCAGACTCATTACCATCATCTTCATCAACATCAAGCTCTTCTGAGCCTATCATCAACCTAGAAGATGATGAAGTAGACTATTTTGGTAATAGTGGATTCTGATTGTATATATTTTATATTCTGTGTTATTAGTATTTTGTATTTAGTTTTAGTTGTATTTACTTTTGTATTTACTTATCATTTTTATAAATGTAAAAAAAAAGAGTAAAAGTCAAAAACTTTACAGACTCAAAATTATGTTGTCTGCCTCTTTCCTGCTTTTTTCAGCCTGCCCATATGATTCCAGCTCCAAACCTTCCCATGTGAAGAAAGGACCCACTCCATGTGCAAGCTCAATTAGTCTGCTACCACCAATTGCGGGCTCAAAAGTCTCAACCATTATGATAGCCAGTATGTCTTCTTCCAGCTCCAGCTCAAAGGCTCGCCTATAAGAAGACCCTCCTGCTATCAAGAAGAGGAGGTTACATTCAACAGAGAGAAATAGATTAGAAATACTTATGTTCTTTCTGTAATCAAACATTGTACTGAGTGATTGTAAGACAACCCTTTTTATTTCCTTTTACTTACACAAACTTGTAACCGTCGGCCATTTGTACTCCTTATAATTAATTTATAAAGGTATTATTTTGGCTTTAAACTTTGTTTATTTTAATTCTATTTTGAATTAAGTATGCTCTGTGTTTGCCTCTCGTAGGATCTTGCGTATCAGAAAACTTGCATTATTTTACACTGTGCTCAATCTTCTTCTAATACTCTTTCTATGTATGATTCCTGTACCGGGGCTTCCCAAAGGATCATATACCATTTTTGTTTGAACGATTCCTGCTTGGAGAATTCCTCTGGATCGTTCTTACTTTTATTTTCCTTAATAGGGTGATTTGTGGCCATACATTTGCATTCATCCTATATACTGTCATTTTCTGCAGGGTGCTTTGTGATCATCCATCTTCTGCATCTGCATAATCTAAACAGTGTTCAAACTTTCTCCATCTCCCAAGTATCAGAGTCCTAGATACAAAGCAGGACTGAGACTCTGTCTCCTCCTAGGTATCTAGCACCCTAAGTACAAAAGGGATTCAAATCTCAACAGTACCTATTTTTACTGTTCAAACATCCAAACAGTTTACATACCTACCCTTTTATGTGGATACCCGCCTTGTGGCTTTAAATGCTCTGGCTGGTATAACGAAACATAAGGTAGGACAGCATAAATTTTCATCTCTTCTGCATTCTTTTCCAAACTATCCTGTTCTTGATCATGTCCCCTCTCTCTCTCTCTCTCTCTCTCTCTCTCTCTCTCTCTCTCTCTATATATATATATATATATATATATATATATATATAAAGTTTGAATTTTGATATTCATTTTATTAATATTAAACCTACTAATTTAACATTTAATGTAAAATAATAAATCTCAATTTAATTATTTAAAATAAAAAATTTCAATCATCAATGAAATTATTTTAAATCACAATAAAATAAATACTAATTTAGTAAATAGCATTTTAAAATATTATAATATAATTTAGGTTGAAAAATTTAACTTTATCTTCGATAATAAAATTCTAATATAATAACTTTAATAGTTATGGTGTTTTTATTATTATTCTATAATATATATTATTTATATAAATTTTTTCATTGAAATATATAATAATTGTATGGTATATTAAAGTGTATTGTATATATGTTAATAAAATTTTTATAATTAGAAATAATGATAAATAAAACTATTAAAAAATATCTACTTTTATAATAAAATTATGAAATGGTTTGTAATTTAATAATTTGATTTGAATTATACATTTATTTATTTTTTTAATTCGGAGAAAAACCGGTATCCGAACCAAAATTTTTAATCTCCGAATTGTCTCGAACCGAAAATTTGGAGCAATTCTGGAACTTTAATTTTTAAATCTCCGATAATATGAAACAATTTCGAAGAATTGTATTCTCCGAACTGAACCGGACCGTGCTCACCCCTAACAACAATTTCTGTTCTCCATTACAACACTATCACTAATCAATATCATAAATATACTCCATTGGTAATTCAACCTATTATTTCACTCCTGTGACCTCAACGTAGAAATCAATTGGTCTGCACCTTATCTGTAAACCTAAAAGTAAATTCACGAAATACAAGTAGCATAAAAATTCTACACAAAAAATAAGAAGAAAATCTCATTCTAAACATCTATTTTCTCGGTGTACTCAAGAAGCCAAATCAAAGCAAAACTAATTGTATTCTTCAAATTTCCACCACAATATCACCTTAATCTACTAATTTATTGCTCCGAGGATTGATCAAACTCCCATGATAATGGATCAAATTTCACCAACCATTATAACAAAATATAACCATAATATTATTAAAAAAAATCCATAAATAAAGATTTATACTCAAATTTAATTTATTTATGCATTAAAATAAAAATATATATTTGAATAATTTTTTTATCAAAAAATGGCCAAAATCACCAACAAACTCAGAAGAAGAAAGAGAAGGTGCGGCTTCAAAGGAGAGAAAACTAAATTTGTACTGCTCAAAGATTGCATAAAGATTTGATAATATATAAATAAATATACCTTATCATTTCAGTATATATACACAAAAATCAGGTAAATTGCCCTAATGGTCACTTAACTTTGACATTCGTTTCAAATTGGTTCATTAATTTTGATTTTTATCTTTTTAGTTACTTAACTTTTATTTCTGTTTCAAATTGGTACTTTCACTATATTGTAAGTCTTTCAAATTTTACACAGAAATTTTTTAATCCTCAAGACACTTAATTTTTCAATTTAATCTAAAATTCAAATAATTTAGAAATTCACTTTCTCTTAAACTCTAATACCACTCATATACTTCGTTAACTACAAATGATATAATTTTTTTTCTTTTTAATTTTGAAAATTTTTTATTTTTTGAAACAAAATATTTTTCATGATCCAATTTTTTTTTGATAAAATTTAGAAATAATTTTTTTCTTCATAAATTTTTATAACTTAAAATTAGATCGAAATTAGAAATATATATATATATATATATATATATATATATATATATATATATATATATAATTTCGATCTAATTTTAGA
>CATIWO010095863.1:0-20960 GCA_949673435.1 Macaranga tanarius | reverse complement strand
TGTAGGTCTGCAACACAAATCATAAATCAAAATATCCTACAAAAAAATAACAAAGTTAATGCAAAATAAAATTATAAATTATAGTTAGATGCATATTAATAAATTACAAAACTTAAAGTTAAATCTAGAATTAATTAAATTATTTTACAATGTCAAATAACCTAATTTTATTAAATCAATTATATAACAAATAATTAATTAATTAATTTATAAATCCCTAATTAATCTAATCACCATCAATTAACAATTAAATAAAAAACAGAAATAAATAAAAATTATACACAAAAGTAAGAAATTCCAAAAAATAAAAATTAGCAACTAAAATAAAGAAACAATGAACCAAATAAAATAAGATAAATAAATATCAGAACAACAAATAAATAAATAAATAAATAAATAAATAAAAAGGTTAAGGACGGAAGCAGGTGGAACCTGCTTCCATCAAAAATTACTTTTTACAAGAACGGCAACAGTGCATGGCATTGTTGCCATTGGCAAAGCTAAAAAAATTGATAGTTTGGTAACAACACAGTTAACGTGAATGAAGTAAAAAAAATGAATGAAGTTAACGTGAAAATGGCAACAGTGCACGGTTCGGCACTGTTGCCGACTATATATATACACACACAATTGAATTAAAAGTGAACGGCGATAAATACTAGACATATCAAAGGGTAACAATGCTAAAAATAATAAATAAATAAATAAATAAAATTAATTTTTTTTTGTTCATAGTTGAAACTAATAAAACATGCAATTAATATAATTCAAACACCTAAATCTACCAAAAAATAAATCAAAAGGCAATTGATCAATAAAACATGAGAAAAAATAAAATAAAAGAAAATGAAAGATTAAAAGGTTACTGTAAAAATAGTTGGCCCTCAGAAGCTTCTTTAATAGACTGCAATGATGAGTCCCACAATATAAGGTCAAGTCTTTCTCTTTGGATCTGCGTTCTTTTTTTTTTCTGATTCTTTGTCAGAAAATTTTTTCTGCGTCTTTTTTTTACGTAATTTTTTCTCCAGGATCCCCCCTCCTTTCCAACTATTTATGGCTTTTTATAAAATAGATATTATCTCATCTATCAGTGTTTCACTCTAAATCAACTCTCTTTAAATTATCCTTATCACCAATACTTATCACAAATTATCTATTAAATTAGGATTAGATTGAGATAGATTATGGGCTGGGCTTTCTTTAGAAAATGCTTGTCCTTTAACCTTACATTGTTGGACCCATTTTCTTAGATTTTTATTACTGAGCTTTTATCTCGTAGGCCGGGTCAGACCATGTGTCCACAGCAAGCTACTATTTGAGCTATGCATACGTAAAATTCATGAAATTTTTAATTTCAGAACCCGTTTAGCAAAAAGAATTTTGATATCTATAGACCAATCCGACAAGTAAAAATTTTTCGAAAAATTATTCAAAAAAATTTAGAAAAAAATAACACAACTTGCATATCCAAGGCAGAATTTCAAAGGTAGAAGACTTACAATAGATGCATTATTTGTAAAAAAAATAAATTTTTTTATTACAATTATTCAATTTCTTGTGTTTGTGTAATTTATGCCAAATAAATTAAGAAAACTGGTTTGAGTATCAAATGTTTGTTTGATTTTTAATTTTTATGCCTTGTTGCTCTCTTATGTTAAAGATATATTTTTATATTTTTATTTGAATTAAATTTATATTTTATTTTAGCCAATGCCAAAAAAAATTGCAATATGATTGCTACCTTTTTCTTATTTTAAAAATTTTATGTAAAATATTTTAAAATTATAAAAATTAGAAAATAAAAATAAATGACCTCATGTTTTTTTTTCTCAAAAAATTATTTACATATATTTGGTATTATTATATGTTCTTACTGTTTTTGTTTTATCTAAATTTTGATTTCAAAATTTCAGTAAATATTTTGCAATTTATGTTTTTTTAATAAATTTATTGTCATAATAAAAAAAATTCACAATATGATATACTTATTTTGTTATTGTTGCTTTTTGTATTATAATATATTATGACAAATTAGTTTCATAGCAATAATTTTTATTTGTTGTGATAAAATTGCTTGTTATTACACATTATTTATTAGATATTATAAGAAATATTTATTGTAATGTAATTTTTACTACAATATTTGACATGATTTGGCACCAAAATTTTAGTGGAAAAATATAGTGATGAAATAGGTGATAAATACTATTTTGTCATTATATAAAATTTATTTAAAATTATTGTGTAGAATATTTTGTCAAAATTAATTTTGTCACTATTTTGAGTTTATTTCATAGTTGTCATCACTTTGTTACAATAAATATATTTTTTTTGACAATTTATTTCATCGCAATAATTTTTGTCACAATATTATAAATTTCTTGTCACAATAAATCTGGATTAACTTGGATAAGAACTAACAAATAACAAGAAAATTATTTTTTTTATGATGATTGTAATTATTTATTTGTTAAATATGGCTTGATCATCATATATAATATTAGCATTTAAAATTTATATATTTTTAAATTTGCAAAACTAATGTTTGTATTTATGAATTCATAAATTGTTAAAATAAATAATTTAGTAAAATTAAAATTTATTTTTTAACTATAAAATAGTTTATTATATTTGTATTAAAAGATAAATTATTATGACTATAAGTGTCGGTAAGTCCATATGTCATTTTACCTTTACATTGATAATTGAGAAGCATGAAGTGTTGAATCATTGTTGGACATATTTGTTAAGTGTCATTCCAATTCGATAGTGATAAGAAAGTAATGACATGAGCTGTTATGCACTTATGAATTTATCAAATGTTATCTACATGAAGTCCACATATCATATTACATGTACATTGATAATTGAAAAACATAGGCGTCATTTTTGTTGAGTAGATTTATTAGGTGTCATTCTATTTTGATGTTAACGATAAACAAACATTATGAACTGTTGGTTGCTTATGAATTTATTCAAAAAAAAAAAAGATAAGGACTTGCTTACATAGGATGATCAACATCTATCAGACTCCAGATTATATAAAAAGGCATTACAAGTTAGAATTACTCTTACATTTGAGATAAGATTACAAAAAAGAGTGTTGCTTTCTTACTTCTTTTACTTTTCTTAAATTTGTGATTTTTATTCATCTAAATTTTTATTTTCTTTTAATATCGTTATTGCAAAAAAATTCAATGATTTATTATTTTATAATAGGTGAAAGAATTTTTTAAATTTATGCAATATCTATTATATTATAATACTATAAAATTAAGAATATTTAATTTTTATTAGTATTTTGTATATTGTACAGATATGACGTCCATAATGTTATATTACAAATCAATATTATCTAAGGCTCCGTTTGTTTGCAGAAAATATTCTGTCTCTTGAAAAATATTTTTCATAAAAAATATTTTTCAAAAATATATAATATTTTTTTATGTTTGGCTACAATACTAGAAAAATAGTTGAAAAGTATTTTTGGTATTTAGTTTGTAATAGATTTTTTCCTAAATTATACAATATTACATAGAAATGGTAACATTATTTTTTATTTTTTTTTCTCTATTTATATTTGATATGCATTCAAGTCTTGAAAAATAACTTCCCGTTCTTAGAATGGGAAGTTATTTTCCCATATTTTTAAGTTATTTTTCTTTGACTAATAACTTATTTTCCTTTGACTTATTTTATTTTGGTAACCAAACATTAGAAAATATGAGAAAATATTTTCAGAAAGAATATTTTTCACAAACAAACGGAGCCTAATATAGTAAAAATTTGGGACCGCCAACACTTATGTATGATAATGAAATAGATGATAAATATTCTTTCAAGCACTAAATTAGATTTGACAAATATACCAGAGTTAAATCATATTACATATATGGTATCTTCAATTATAAAATGATGTAGCAAAATCGAATGAATTGTTGGTATGACAAGTTATATAGATGCTACAATATATGTTAATTTTGAGATTATAAATGTGAATTATTATGATTTGGTCCAAAATAATTTTTTTGTGCATAATTAAATGAAAAAAGTAAAAAATTATAATATGATTTATTTAGAATATAAAATTTTTAAAAAGTACACAGAAATATTGTATGATTCATACAAAAAAACGTTAAAACACCTTTGTGAACTATCATATGGAAGTTATTAAAATATTTAAAATAATAGTTAATGGTTATGAAAATGTGTATGTAAATATATATATAGGTATTAAGAATGTTGATGTTGTCATGCGAATAAGTTAAAAAAAAATGAAAAGTGTAATTATTATAAATAAAGTTATTTTCAGCAGTGAAAATTTGTTTAATCTACACATAATATTATGATTAAACTGTTAGTTTGTTAACATGTTATGTTATGTACTATGTTCATAAAAAAATTTGTGGGCTTTGATTTTTTTTTTTTTTATTCGATAGAGTTCAGTTAAAGTGGTTAATTTCCAACACTGTAAGAGGGAGACCAGATCCCTAGTCTCACCAACTGAATCTCCATACTTTTTACCACTTGGGCTTAGAACATGTTATAAAGGTATGTAAATATTGATGTTGAAATATATATATTATAAGTGTGCTATTTTTATTTAAATTAAGAATATATTCATGAATGTGTTAAATTTTTTTTAAAAAGTACTAGTATATTAATTTTTAATTCTTACAGAAAGTACATATTAATTATAGATGCCTATAAGCAATTGATGTGTTATATGATTATGATCCTAACTATTTATTTTACAAAAGACATTTTTATTTAGATACTAAAAAAATATGGGTTTAAAACCGTTAAATTTTTTTTTTTTTGCTTGAATTAGGGAAAGAATTAAATAACAGTTTATTATTAATATATGATGATGAGAATGTTAGGCATAAATACAGTTGTGCGGAAGAGATGGAGTTTTATACAAATCATAAAGTTCATAACCAATAGTTGATAAGCTAGTACCACAAATTAAATGGATAGAAAATGAAACTGCCATGTAATAAGAACAAATAAATGTTAGAGAAGGTTCAATAAAGATAGGAGAGACACTACTAAGGAAGAAGTGAATGATAGAGAGGTTGAGGTAGACATGCACGAGACTATAAATAATACAACTGTTTATGATGATTGATTATAAATTAAGAATTAGTTTTAATCAATTACAAACATTAACATAGATATATGGTACGTAATGTTTATAGATTAATGTTAGTAGGAGTGAAGGTTGTTTTACATTTATACTTAAAATTACACTTATACTTATCTCTAGAACTACACCTACACCTGATGTGATTGAAAGTAATAATGCAAATGTTACAAAGTAATTGTTTGAGATAATAGGATAGGACTCAATAACTAGCACGTCATATTTGTTTAACAGACATTAACTCCATTCTCGCCTAATTTTAAAAAAAATCACGTTTATTTGTTAAAAAAAAAAGCCTTATGGGTGCCTTGCTTAAAATATTAGGCGGCAAAATTCATCTTTTCCCTAAAATTGTTGAAGATGAGTTTTGAGTGCCGTGGATAAGCAAAATTTATTGATTGGACTTGGTTAAATTAGTCCCTAACCTATGTATTTTAACTAAATTAAAGTATGTTTTTAAGTCTTCCAAGCAACCAACGAACCATGAAAAAAAGATTTGGTAAAATTTCAAAAATAACTAAAGCTTAATAAAATATTTCAAAAATACGGCGGTTTTATTTATTTTTTTTATCAAATATATTACGTGTATTTTCTAAAATTTGAACTCTTTTTTTTTTTTTCTTTCTCTTTTATGTTATTTCTTACTCATCTTTCCGTTCTTCCTCTCTTATTCATCTCTTCTTCTTTTCTACCTATTTTTTCCGTCCTTTTTTCTCATCTCTGGCTCTTGTTATTCATCTTTCTCTCACCCACTTACAATAGATTTTTAGCACGAAATAAAAGCTCCAACAACTATTATGTTTCTTATTTTTCTTTTTCTTTTTATTCTCCTTTTTCTAATTTTGTATATATATATTTGTGGTGCTATGAGTATTGATAAATTTTTACCAATTGATGGTTTTTTTGTTGACTTGATGAGTGGACGTCAAATTTTTTATTTTTTTTGTTATTGGCACTTGGGTAATCTTTTTTCTGATTTTAAATTTGAATTTGTGTTTTTGATGCTATGGGCGTTGAGAGATTTTTGCCAATTGATATGTTTTTGTTGATTTGGTCCGTATGTATGCGTTTTTGGTGGAAATCTGTTTATAAAATTATTTTTTTATGTTATTTTTGAAGTTATTGTAGGGTTATTTTTGAAGTTGTTTTTAAGGTTGTTATAGTTGTCGAGGTTATTTTTAAAATTGTTTTTATATGTTGTTTTTTAGGTTTTTTTGAAATTGTTATTAAAGTTATTTTCAAGTTGTTTTTTAAGTTATTTTTTAACTTTTTTTTAATGTTGTTTTTGAAATTATTTTTTTAGTTTATCTTTAACGCCTTGTTTTTTTTTAAAAATTTATTAAAATTATATTTTTAAAATAAAAAAGTAACCGTGTTTTTGATTTTTTTTTTCATTTTCGGTTATTTTTTTAAAAAATCCCAATTGACAAAAAAAAAAAAAAAAATCCCAACAAATTTTGATTTTTATGCTGCATAGCAACAACCTCCTTCCGAAAACATAGACATGGGCGCCACAACCACCGCATAAAAAAGAAAACCAAAGGAGACCACCAGCGAAGCAAAACCCATAAAGCAAACCCATTAGTCAAAATATTTTTGATGAATAATAATGAATTTCGATCCCTTCAATGTCGTAAATCTCAATGCCAACAAAAATGATAAACATCCAATCTTTCTTCACTTCACAATTTCCCTTCCTACCCACGTTGTCCAAAAAAGACGTTCTTCCCAGCCAATCAGAGGAAGAGGAGGCAATGGCGATGTGGGTTTCAAGAATCAAGAGTTTGAGGATTGCCTCTATTGTTCTTGGTTTTTCCAATTTGGGTGTTGTTATTCTCGGTGGGTTTTTGATGTTTGTTGTGATTCCGGTTTGTGATCATAAAATAATAATGGTACCTCTTGTAGCTGTTTTATTATTTGCTGCTCTTAGAATCTGTGTCACTGTAAAGTCTGGGATTGCACAAGCGGCTATAGCTAAAACTATTCAAGATTCTCTATCTGAAACTGCTGTTTTTGACACTGTTCGCCTAAACAAAAGGGTATGCATGAGTTTTTTTTTTTTTCCTTTTCTAGTTATCTGTGGAAGCTTGGATATAGTATGTTTCTCGGATGTGTTTTTATCTTTGTTTGTTTGTTTATTCAGAAATTAGAACTATTTGTTTTGACAGAAAAAAGAAAGTTAAGAGCTTGAATCCTAGTTTTAGCTATGGCAGATTAATTTTTATATTGGTTTAGCTCACTGCTACACATGAAATCATAATATATAGGATTGGCCTGAAAAGTTCCGTGTTTGATTTAATGGAATAGATTCAATAGAATTATTGGTTTGGTTAGTTGTTGCATTATGGTTTATGATATTCTTTTGATGTATTAAGTTGATCTAATTTATGAGTGTATTTCTGCAGCAAAGTTTTTGTCCAAAAACATAAAAGGGAATTTAGCTATGAGCTTGAGTTACTTATCATTTAGTTGGTGGTGCTGGTTTTATCCAGGAACAATGCAAGTTGAATCTTCTAGCATGACAACTTATTGCAGCTGAGCAGTCTAATATCACATTATGTAGGAAAAAGGATAAAATATTCCGTTCTAACCCCTTTCTTCATTTTTTCTTGGTCCAATTAGAATAATCCTTGTGCTTTAAAGAAGCTTTTGGAAAATTGAGTTTAGAAGGTTAAAGTTCTCCCTAAGAACTTGGCTTTGACAATTTGCTATTTCCTTGAAATTTGACTCCAGCAACTTGTTGCAGATGAAGAGAATCAATATCATATTCGAAATGAGTTCATCCATGTATATAGTTTGTAGTCAGGTGAATTGAGTTGTAGACATGGAGTGTAAGAACTCAACAGACCTCCTAAAAGTATTATTTCCTCCCCCTTTGATAGAAAAGGATTGAAGTGAAGAAGAATGAGAATGTACATGATGAAAGATAAGATACTCTTTCCTTGTTTTTGAGCTATATGTTCTAACTACAGTGAGTTTCATTCTCCATTCTTTCTTCGCTGTTTTGCTTTGTGGTTCGTTTGGAATTAGCATGCTTCTAAGAAAAGCTGGCATTTCTAGATATTCGGAAGAATTTTTGTCAAATCATGTACGGGAGATTAATTTCTGTTTTAAATCAGAGATTTTATGCAGTCTACTTCTGCAGATTGTTAAGGACTTGTGGATGAGGAAACCTAACAGGGTATTGTCTCTTGCTATAGGGGCAATGGAGTACATTCTTCTCTCTTTCTTTCACTGCATCATTTTTTGGCCCTTCTGGAAGTAAGTTTATGATTTTTTTCCTCCTTGTTTGGAGAGTCATGTTCAGAATTTGAAGTTTTAACTAGGAAGAAAAGGGGGCACCAAGGTTGTGGAATCACTCAAAGCTTGTATTGTAGGATGTAGAGTACGAAAGGAAACAGATGCCAAGATTTTAAGAGCATGAATCATGCTTTGCAGTTGTTATAAGAATTTTTATCATTAGGAGTTTTTTGAACATAAGCCTGAAAGAGATGTCCCTAACCAACTAATCTACATGATTGCAAACACCATTTTGTTTATTCAACTCTTTGCTTGAATACGTATGTCTTTGAGATTAGGGCACTCAACAGGCTGATGCTACTTTAAGTCATATCTGAGCTTTGTCCAGTGGCACTTTTTATGGAATTTTGTGAAATTTAACTGGAAACCTGCTTGCACTTTCTATTTTTATGCTACAAATATAGATCCAATTTCTTTTATGTCATTTGTGTTCTTTGCCTTTGTGATTCAGTTTAAAATTGATATTGTTTCTTCCTGAACAGATGAAGTATAAAACATGGCTTTGGTGGAGCCGATTTGCAATGGTAATTACTTGGCTGCAAATTATGGGTGCAATTTACCTTGTGTTCAATGTGACTAAATATATTTCTCATGATGGAACATCACATCAATGTTTCTTAGGTAAAATGGGTTAAATCTCATTCGCATCATTGTTTTCATTTTTTTGCCTTTAATTGCTTGTCTTTTTTTTTTTTTGGTGTGCGTGTAAAATTTATCCTTTTGGTGAATAATCAATATGCATGCATTTACATGATTTTTGTTACTTGTACTTTGATGGGTTTGACAGGTTGAAAATTTTCAGTTGCATATCACCTGTCTCATATATGGTACACTTGGTAAAATGGTTACTGGGCTAACTTTTATCTTCAGAGATGGGAGAAAATGTTAACATACGAGAATGTGTTGTGGAGTCAGAAAGGAGAACATACCTAACGTTAAGATAGTAAAACTGTGAAATTATTCTTTTCATTTTATTTAATATCTATGTTTCTACTTTAAGGTGTCAAATCAGCAGCCTAATTGATGATGTCTTATAACCACTGTTAAAAAAAAACTTGAACATGCACATCTGCCTTATAGGTCTTTGTATGGAAAGAAAATTATTTCACCATCAATATACTTGTTTCTTTGGACTTAATATTACAAAGAGATTCTCTTCTATGGGAAGTTGCTGATGTATTGTACCATAATAAATGCGGATTTACTGTTTTTTCTTCAATGCTATATGAAGTCATCATCAGTATACCAAATGTGACACTATTCTCAAAGTGCTTTCCTTTTGGCAGGGAACCTTGGATATTATACAATTCCATAGAAGTTTTTAATAGTGACTTATCACTGTTCTAAATTTTTGTTCCATAGTTTTCCCATTTTCTGGATGGAAAGATTACAACGTATTATTAATGATGTCTTCCTTTATCATTTATTACTCATCTTTTTGTGCGGGTGTATTATTGTTGGAGGACCAAGTTCTACTTCTAGCACATGGTATTAATGTTGAGTGGGATGCCATCATCTATTGTTCAAACCAATGCCATTTTTTCCAAGACCAACACTATTTTTTAAGTATTTACCTGCACGGCTACACCTAGGCAAACTAATTCTGCCCTCCTATGTTTTCATGAAATTCTTGAGTCCTTGTTTTATATGAAAAACTGATAGAGGATAACCTCTTGCAAGAAATTGATTTTATATGGCAAAATTTCTAAAGATGTTCAATATTGTATGTTATCAAGGTATGGCATGACAATACACTTACAAGAAGTAATGATGGATTCAATATCCTTGGCCTAAACTCAGAAGAAAATATTTAATCTACTGTTTTGATATTGACGTGCAGATAAAATCTAAAAAATGAATCTCAATGCATATCAAACTGAACTTACCTATATATTCCCAGTTCACTTCTGACCTTTTCGAGATTGGATTTTGGCCAGGACTATGAATATGCATCCCAACCACAGTGGCTACTTGATTGATAATGTTATAAGAACACATTTCTCTTATGCAAGTGAAGTATTCTTCTTGTGAAAACATAAAATCTCTCCAAAATGTTGGTAATGCAGGGATTGCTTCAAATGGTAGTCAGTGGAAGCTTAAGCTTTTGATTTTATATGTTATCATGGTTTGCTCGGTCCCATTGGCACAATGTTTTGTGGGATCTGATGTCCTTAAATGGAGGTCATTTTATGCAACCCAAGATGATGTGTGGAAGGCTCACTATCATGAGGTGTTTGATTATGGCATTCGTGAGGCTTTATGTTGTTTGGGACGTGTTGAATACTTGTAGGTTTCCATCCATTGGTTAATATTTGGGATTTGCTCTTATATCGACTTTCTCATTTTGAATTTCCTTCTCCAATTTTTGTAGGAGGGTTTCTGAGGAAGACGAAGTATACTCAGTAGCACGATTGTTGGGTGATCTTGTTGCTTATCGTGCATCAGGGACTGGACATTTGGAATTTTTGGCAGGTTTGTTGTGATTATATTTGCAGCTTTGTTATAACCATGAATAGCTGCCTGGAATCGGAGTATGACTATTAAAAGAAAATTACTCTTTCTTGTGTGTGGGTGCGTGTGTGTATATATATGACCAATAGTTTCTTGAGCATGCAACTAGATATGTTAAATTCCATTCTCAATCTGCTGATAACTCAATTTCTTTCATTCTTGATGGGACTGGTTTGATGGATGATTTTTCTTTGTTAATCTCCATTTTTTGTTACAGCTTTCAAATCGGTTTTGTGGTATTAGATCCTTCTTCACTATTTCACCTCACATTATCCTAGGTTCATCCCTCATCTTCCTCTCTGTTATGACTTCGATATGATCCACCTTGTGTGTGATGCATTTGTTGGTCTGAAATAGATATATGTTCTTAATCTTGCAGTTTATTTGTTATTAAATGAATGTGATCTATTTGTCATAAGATGGCTAAAAATGGTAGGTCCCCCTTTTTCCTTAGTTAAATTTCTTTCATTAGGTGACAATTCCTAGTAGCTGCTTTTAAAATCTCTTTTTTTTTCTTTTTTATTTTGATTTTCAAATTTTTTTTTTATTTTACTTGGTGACCAAAATTACAAAAGCTAGCAGAGAAGTCAGGTACACAATGTTTTCTTTTCTCCTCTGTCTTTTCAGACAACTGTCTATTTTTTGTTAACCTTTCAATTTCAGGTTTTAGTTTTCATAGTAACTTCATGTAACTTTCTATCTTCAATACTATATATTTCTTAAATTTGTTCCCCTCTCTGGATAAATAATAAATATTGTGATTCCCAGGAACAACTTCGCTTTTTACAAAACTTAAATGTGTTTTTGTTAAATGATCTAATATGTTTCATTTCATACTTGACCATGGCATCATTGTCTGATCGGGCTTGAAACTATCTTCACATGCAGCAAATTTGTCATTTATTTACTTTTGTGTGCTGCGGCCTTTTTTTTTTTTAATTATGTATGTCTTTTTGCTATTAGAATAGATAGTCTAAGTTCTTGGATGGCCCTTTTTTTTATTTTTTTTTATTTTTTTTTAACATATCCTCATAAGTTTGTTAAAGAACAACATGTGACAGGGTAATTTTGAGGGGAGATGCTGTGTGAATATTTGTTCAAACTCTCCATCTTGTTGACTAAATTTTCTCTATTTATTGTTTAACCTTGTGTCCAGTCTGTAGCTCAATTACAGTTCTTTTCAGGTCTAGCACTGTTGCAGAGGCGCAGTGGGTCCTCTAAATCTTATGAAGGAGTGATGGAGGCACCTAAGGGATTGATCCAGGAGGCCTTTACTTTTCATGAATTTGCTGAAGCTGCATATACAGTACTGTGATATAATCATTTTACTTTAAGTTAATATCTCTTTATCTGTCTGGAAGTCACTATTGTAAATTTTACAGTAGGTGCTATATGGTTCAGGGCCCTTTACTTGATTTTGGGAGGCACAACGTGCTTTTTCCATGTGCATGGTTCTACAGGCAAGGGATCTTGACGCCCTGGACTCGAAACAGGTCATATATCTACTAGCTATCTTGCTTGAAGCACCTGCATATAATATGACATCATTTAATAGATACATAAATTTCAGGTTCTTGAATTAGAAATGGGGATTCATATCAAACTATTTATATGTATGAAACTCTGCAAGCATATGCATGGGAGAGGAAAAAAGCAGTCCAGGACATAGGTACAGGATCTAGGGCCTTTTTTTTTAAAAAGTAAATAATTTAGTTTTTCATCACTCAGATGGTTGTTTGACTTAAAATTGAGGTCTGTTTAGGTTGCCTGCAAATATCTTGGGGCTGCTGATGGATTTAATATGGTCTTCCTGCATGAGCATCATTTTATTATTTTAATCTTATTTTTTAAGAACTTGGTTCAATTTGAGGAGGGTTCAAGTTTTCTTTTTTTAGCAGAAGACCTGGTTGTGCCTTAAGGTCTTTATGGAATCCATCTGATGCCTAGACAGCCACCAGAATGTCTCTCTTCCATGTGCTCATAAATCCTTTAGTATGTATATTCACTAGAGAGCTTAGTTTGGCAGCTAAATAGACAAGATAACCATTGATGTTGCTCTATACAAATTTCATATGCATGTTTTGCACTTTGCATGGAGAATGTGTCACAGCTAGAAGAGATTTGATGAAACAATCTATTTTAGAAACAAAGTTGCACTCATGTCTTCGTAATATACATGCATTATCTACAAAGCTCTTGAGATGTTTCTCTGAAGAAACTCAAGTTATAAGAAGTCCTCTTATAATGTTTTCAGGCGGCCGATACTTAAAGGAGATAACTGGTGGAGAGGTCATGCTGCAGCCTTCTTAAAATATGTTAATTTACCACCAGAAGCACTTCGACAAGGTCGAGTTTGTCAGGTAAATTTATTTTAGAAATGTCACATACATGTGTAAAAATATTTTGAAAGTTATAATTCTTAGCCTCAAATGATCAAGGGACTGAATGAACATTGTTTTGATATCGTTGATCTGTGCACACAATTAATAGTGTCAGCTGTCAACCATTTTCCAGCTATGGGCTTTTTAATATCTTTAAACATGATCATATATAGCATGCTTAATGTAATATATATAAACTTGTTGCTCACATTCATTTTCTTATGAATAGTGTCTTAGTTGAACCATTGCGTTTTGGACATGCTGTTGATTAAATTTTTTTTACAAGTAACATGGAAATAAATTTTCTGACAAAAGGTGTAACTCCTTGGACATCGGGACGGGGAGGCTTTCAGTTATATGTATTGCTTAATCTAACTTGAAAGGAAACAGATTTTGAGTTCCTCTAAAATTCAAAGAAAATAATAAAGTTTGTGATGGTATCCAACAAATTGTAATATGTTGGCTTTTGAAATTTTCTTTCCCATTTTGATTTTTTTAGTATCAATTGAAGTACAGATATGTTTGAGTTTGTGGTTTAAAGTTATGGCTCTCCTTAAGGTTTAAACCTATTAGTATGTAATAATAACTATCTTACCAAATGATGAGAGCATTTTCCACTGCATTATCAATCAGTAGAAACTTCTAAGCAAATGGAAAATAGATTTAGGTTGTGTGTTTTCTTGCGGACAGCACTATAGTTTTCCTAGAAAGTTTTCTGAGAACATTTGTTAGAAACACATTTGAATAAAAATATTATCTTACAAAACCAGGTTTGTAGTTTTCCTCTAATATGTTCTTGCAGAACTACAAGCTGTCATGCATTTACTTCAAATAAGTTTGTTTACTTTTTATATCTGTGAAAAGAATACGCAAGAAATCTGTATTCCTGTTGCATTTAAAAATTATGCTAAATTTTGGAAAACTAATGTAAACTGTTGAAATTGCACTTCGGTCCTGAAATGTTTATTCCTTTATCTTGCTATAATTATTTGCCTTCTTTCCTTCCAGATTATTTGATTCTTAGAATTCTCATGTTATAACAATGAGATTGATATTTCTTCTTTAATGCTTTGGTTCTTCTTTCTATTCTAGGGAAAGTGTAAAGCCGCATACTTTGTTGTTGTTCTACATCATCTAAGATCTGTAGTGATTGCTGTACGAGGAACTGAGACTGCTGAAGACCTTATAACTGATGGCTTAGGCAGGGAATGCCCCCTTACTACAGAAGACTTGGATGGGTTGATAAAGTATGTCCTCTCTCTCTCTCTCTCTCTCTCTCTACATGTTAATTTTGTACCTTTCTCCCTCTCTCTCTACATGTTAATTTTTCACCTCTTTCTGTATATCTCTCCCGAGTAAGAAAGTATGAATATCACTACTTGACAACATTCTGCTTCTACTACTCTCATTTCCACTTTCAACCCTTATATTCTTTTTTATATATGTTGTAAGGTATAATGTTTACTAACACATTTCTCTAAGCCTTTTTAAAAAAGAAAATAGAAAAAGATATTTATTTTTGGTTCCACATTTTTCTCATATTGGTGGCCTATTTTTTTAGGCCTTCAACCTAGGCCTTTGGACTGTTTCATTTGTAGCAGAATGTAACACATTCCACTCACATTTAGAGGTCAAGCATTTGGGAGAAGCAATCATGACTGGATGTTTTGCACTGTCATCATATAAAAGACTAAATAGGGCAGAAAGAACTTATTGTTTGCCACTCGTAATGTTACTTGTGCTGTCACAGTGCTGTCTTGTCTAACTGCACCTTGATGCATGTTTCTCATGTTCAGATAGCTAATTACTCTTACAATATGATGATAATTCATAGGTATAGATTTTTATTTGTATGAAATGTTGTACTATTTACATCGGCCTTCAGTAAACTTAAACAAGTGATTGTTGGTATCTGTTACTGATGCAAATTACAATGTTAGAGAGTTTTCAGGAAGATGCCTTATTTGTTACTCATTCATTGATGCAGTAAGCATTTGTATTTTAGTCAATAAAGAGCTTCTCTAGCTTTCTATGTGTAACAAAGTTTATAATAAATTTTCTTAGCTTCTTCTATCCATTCAACAGGGATGAGAAAACCGAACATAAACTGAGAAACTGAACTGACTATTCAGCCTAGTTCAGTTTTTAATTTTAAAAAGTAAGAACTTTTGGTTAAAACTGAACCAAACCGAACCAAATAAACTGATAATAATGTATCTTTATATATATATTTTACCATGTGTCAACTATCGTTTTGTAGTAAAGTTGTAAATGTGTTTGTATTAGTTATTTGGTTGACCTGGGTTTCAATCCGGGCCTGATAGTCTTTTTTTCCTTTTTAACTTTACACTTTATTCAATAAACTTAGAAAAAAATAGAAATGAGGTCTCTGGGTATCGAACCTGGGATGCCTAGGTCCTTTGATGTGCTCGTTACTACCAAACCATGCAAGGCTGCTGTATAATTTTTTTTTTATTTTTTTTCTCTAGTACTAATTTGGTTAGCCAATAACCGAGCCAAATTACCATTGAAAACTTTGGTTTCAGTTCAGTTTTAATTTTTAGGGAGCATTCGCAGTTTGAACCAAATGCTCACCCCTACTTTTTGCATCTCAGATATTGGGCTCTGCCCAAGACACTATGCATTTGGGTACCACTGGTTGCCTGTACATTGGCACAGGCAAGACACCTGAATGTGTGCAGGTGGCTGCTTGGCACGCACTAGCATGGGGCTCAACCAAAATATTCGTCTTGCATTATTGCAAGTTGTAAGAATTGACAACACTTATCATTTTTCTGGTTTGTGGAACTGGTGGCAAGTCCATGAACTAGTTACATGTCGTTCAATGTTATTTATAGTCTAAAGATTTGTTCGGACCCTATCCACTTGTGAACTTACTTTCATCATTTTATAATCATCTCCTCATTATCTTTTTGTTAGTAGCAAAGTGTTATGCACTCGGCAACAATATCAATCCACGTATTCAGGGGCTGAAAATAGGGCCAGCAATTTGTGGGCAGGACTTTGTTTATGGTGGTTTATTTATTATGATAGGTAGCTATCAAGTGGTGCAGTAGTTTCTTATCATGTTAGGCAGTCACAAGTCTTAGTTCTCATATCTTGAGTAATTTTTAAATAATAGCTGTTAAATGAAATACTAAGCAAAATTTAAGAGAAAGGTTTTGAGTTCCTTAAACTCAAAAGATCATTAGATTCTCTCTAATGAACCCTTCCTACAACTGCAGAGATCATTAGGTTAGGTTCTCTCTTTATGAGTCCTTATTATCCAATAATTTTCAGTTGCATCATTCCATAACTGGATCTCAAACCTGGGACCATAACACAAGAGCATGGATGGAATAGCCTTCTTGAAGTTTATCATATAGGGATGGCATCATATCTTACATCAAAGCTGGACAAATTTACTTCTGTCAATCTTTAAATCTGTTATTTGATTTTGTAGAAGCTTCTTATTACCTATGTAATTGATTTGGGTACTATATGTATGTTATTTAAATATATTGATAAATGGATTCTTGTTTTCACATATTTCACATCCTAATGTCTATTACAAGGAAGAAAGATTCATTTTGGTGGGAATTTCTCATCATAATGAGTATGGGATAATTATACATTATAAGATTTATTCCAAACTGGATGCTTGATAGAAAATGCACCTCCAGAACCCAAGGTCTGTACAACTATTACCATACTTTTGGGCACAAATAGCTCACCTTCTTCAAATAAATGTACATTTTTCACTTAAAAAGGATTTATTACTATGACTTTTGTCTGGAATGTTTTTTCAGCTCCTGAAAGTTGATGCTAAACTAATGTTTCTTTTCTTGTTTGCAGTAGCAGCCATATTCCAGTCAATGTGAGGGAAAGTGTTGAATTATCTTTTCCACACTATGGTCACCTGGGTATAGTGGAAGCTGCACGAGATCTTTACATGCAAATTGAAGGAAATCTAGGAGGTAAAGGTGCCGCCTCCCACTCCTTTTTTTTTTCCTCATATTTTTCTCCTTTTCTTTTCCTGCTAAAGTGATCTAAACTAACCATTCTACACCAGATTATTGTAAGAACATAATTAGTACGGGGTCATGAATTCATTGTTGTTTGCCAGGCTACTCTGATTCTTATACCTCATCTGAAATATCCATGTCTAATTGACTGTATGGGATTTTTTGCATCTGAAAAATTGGATAATCTGTTAACAAAAGATGATTTTGACACTTGGTCTTTTCATACCGTGAAGTAATGTAAAATAGTTATTTAATATTCCAGCAGTATCTTGAAGTTTTTAAAAGTTCTTGCTCCGTCAACACTATCCGCATTGCCTTTGATTTCTTTCAACCACCGATGGATGCCCTTAGGATCAAAATGAATTTAATTACCAAGCAATTGGACTGAGAAAATTCCCTGGAGTATTGAATAACATAGACTTATGAAGGACATATATATATATATATATATATATATGTATGTATTGAGTTTTAAGAGGCTTCATTGTCATTCACTGTGTTCTTCCTTTCTTGTTCTCAGTCAAATTTATTTAATAATCCAATTAAAAGAAAAAAAAGCTTCAAGCTATCTGATCAATGGCAATGGGAACATGCCATGTACCATAGGGATGATGGACTCATTATTAGTGTAGGTACATTTTTGGCATCCTTGATTTGAAAATAATCAGTGCCCTTGTGATGATATGAAAATAAGCATTTGAAACGATTTTCATGATCTTAGCATTTCAAGATAGTTAAAAATTATTTTAACACTTCAAGAGAGAGAGTGCATTTGGGGCATGTCTTGTAGAAAAGCTCTTTATAGTGCAGTATAAAAATAATATGGTTCCAGATTGTAGATATGTGTTGGAATTGAGTTTCAGAATATCCTGATCATTAACAGGATTCTTTTCTTGGGAACAAAAAAGATTTAAAGATTCAAAAATTAGATGGATAAAAACCAGCTTTACTTGAATTCAACAATAGCAACAAGTTGAAGCAAGATAAGTAAATGCAAGCTACCACAATAACATGATTAATAGATTTGCAGAGACAATGTTAACAGTAGAATGATTTTCTAGTGCTTCTTTCAATGTTCAAGCAATGATAGGCACCAATATGAATGAGCATTATAATTTATGTTCTCTTCTATCTGGGGGAAAATAAGTAAAAGTTATCAACAACAAATTTCTATTGGCAAGTGATTGATCTTGCTCTTGCTCCCATTGAGCTTTAGATCAGACAAATAAGGACTGACTTGTACCTAGGTACTGTAACTAAAGGCAAGCCGACCCCAGCTAGCTAAAGAGGGCTAGAAATACTGACAACAGAAATCATCCTAAAACTAGGATACCGAAAGTTAGCAGTTTCATCATTTTTGCTTTTTGCTACTTGTTAGCTGTTTTGCCTTGCATGATTCTGTGGTGAAACAACGATAATATCAATGTCTCTCATCATCAGACACAATACCTACCCATCCCTTGTTCTCTTTTCTTCTGCACTTTGTACTCTTGCCAAAAATTTCTTTTGTAATTCCTTGCATAAAGATTCAGAAAATACTTGATCTCTGCCTACACAAGTAAATTGTTGATAAAACTCCAAAATGGCATTTTTCTTTGACCCAATATTGCTCCCCTAAAGATGAGAAATTTCATGGTAGCAACATGTTTTCTAAAATTTCTTAGATTTTGTTAAGAATATAGAGAAAGAAGAATTGGGAATACTTCACACATATTATTTATCTAGGCATAGGTATTTATATACATTACATAGCCTATATAAGGAAAATCTAAAATAGGAAACTATATACAATCAATCCCTACAATCAATCACCTAATTATTTACTTCCTAATTAGTATTATTCTGTAACACTCCCCCTCAAGTTGGAGTATAGATGTTAATTATGCCTAACTTGTTATAAAGATAATCAACTCTAACTCCATTGAGTGCTTTTGTGAAGATGTCACCTAACTGTTCTTCAGTTTTCATATAACCTGTAGAAATCAAGCCTTGCTGGATTTTCTCACGAACAAAGTGACAATCAATCTCAATATGCTTAGTTTTCTCATGAAAAACTGGATAGCTTGATTGTCACACCATAGCTTGGCTGGCATAGAAACCTCGAAACCTACTTCTTTGAGGAGTTGATATATCCACATGATTTCACAAACAGACTTGGCCATAGCCCTGTACTCAGATTCAGCACTTGATCGTGAAACCACATTTTGTTTCTTACTTTTCCACGAGACCAATTTTCCACCAACAAAAACACAATACTCATAAGTTGATCTCTGATCTTCTTTAGATCCTGCCCAATCAGCATTTGAGAAACACTCAATCCTAGTGTGACCATAATTAGCATACAAAATCCCACGCCCAGGTGCTCCTTTTAAGTAGCACAAAATTTGTTCCACAGCCTTTCAGTGATCAATGGTTGGAGATGCCATATACTGACTTACCACATTGACTGAGTAGGCAATATCTGGTCGAGTCACAGTGAGATAATTCAGCTTTCCAATTAGTCATCTATACCTCTCAGGATCTTCAAACAAATCACCATCTTTAGTGAGCTGCATATCATGAATCATTGGGGTGCTGCATGGTTTAACTCCTAACTTTCCTGTTTCAGATAGTAAGTCAAGCACATACTTCCTTTGAGATAAGAATATTCCCTTCTTGCTCCTGGTCACTTCAACACCTAAGAAATAACGTAACATTCCTAGGTCTTTGGTATGAAACTGAGTATGAAGAAAGGATTTTAGAGATGAAAATTCTGCAGTCTCACTGCTTGTAATGACAATATCATCTACATACACAACTAATAGAATGATGCCACTATCAGAGTGTTTGTAGAAAACAGAGTGATCAGACTTACTCTTATGCATACCAAAGGTCTCAACAACCTGATTGAACTTGCCAAACCATGCACGAGGACTTTGTTTCAAGCCATACAAGGATTTATGAAGGCGACATACTTTCTTCCCATACTCCCCCTGAGCAACAAAACCGGGTGGTTGCTCTATATAAACTTCTTCCTGAAGGTCTCCATGAAGAAATCCATTCTTAATATTCAACTGGTGCAAAGGCCAGTGATGAGTGGTTGCCATGGAAATAAACAATCTGACAAAAGTAAGCTTAGCCACAGGAGAAAAAGTATCAAAATAGTCCACTCCATATGTCTGAGCATATCCTTAAGCAACAAGACGGGCTTTCAGTCTAGCCACAGAGCCATCAGGATTCATTTATACTGCAAACATCTATTCTAGGTCAGTTGAGCATATTCCTCGGCAGATATTGTAACAGACTTTTCGGAGGTCTCAGTTGTAGATGCAACATGAGCAGTTGAGTTCTCCTCAATCTTCGACAATAAGCTTGATATGGCCTGGTCGATGACAATAGTGACATTATTTTCCCTGTTTCCTGATCACGAGTGCCATTATTGTTGGAACCTGAATTTTGATTACCACCATTTCTGTGTGACAGAATGATTTGTTTGAATTATCCTCTTTTCTGAGAAGATCTTTCATTATATAGGCAAGGCTGACAACTATACAAGGAAACTAAAGCTGTACATGTTAATTACATAGAGAGATCTTAGGGAGCTATGTATGGTAAGCT
>CATIWO010095808.1:0-23867 GCA_949673435.1 Macaranga tanarius | reverse complement strand
TTAGTTGTTAGGTCTTCTTCTTGAAAGCATGATTTGGTTGATGTGTTGACATGCCATGTTGTTCATAATCATGTTTAGCTATGTAAGAGTGCATGTGATATGATCTATGGGCTTGGAAGTGTTTTGTGTTTGATGCAAATGTTGTATGCAATGAAAATTTTTAAATTCTGCATTTTCATTGTTCTCTACACATACTTTTCTACAATAGATATAGTCCATCTCATGGCCCATCTTTATCAATATATATAGTCCATCTCATGGCCCATCTTTATCAATATATATGGTCAATCTCGTGGCCCATCTTTAAATGCATTCGGAGGCAAATATTAATCTAGTGCTTGAACTTAATATCACACATTAAATTAAGTCTAAATTAATATTTATTTAATTATAATTAAGTCCCAATTTTTGAATTTAGATTCTAGGGTATGCTAGATGAAGAAAAGTGTGATAGTGTAGTAATAAAAAATGCAGAATTTAAAAAAATTTGATTGTATACAACATTTGCATCAAACACAAAACACTTCCATGCTTATAGATCATATCACATGTACTCTTACAAAGCTAAACATGCATCAAGGATAACATTAAATCAACAATCAACCAAGTCATGCATTCATAACACAAGACCTAGTAGCTAAGGGTTTAGTAACACTTACAAAACTCCTAGCTAGTAGCATGCTTGACAAGCTTTGGTTGAGGTTAATCTACAAGCTCCTAGCTCCCCAAATGTGAAGCCTCTAGCTTGATACACACGGATTGGACAAGGAAGACTTCCAAGGATGGTGATGCTCTAGCCATAAGCCTCTCCTCTTTGACCCAAGGTGCTTGTAAGAACCTCACCAAGCTAGGATGTATGGAACAAGTAAGTAACCTCCAATGGTTGATGGTTTAGTACTTGTACAAACCTTATACAACAATAGTCTAAGCTTGAAAGCATACAACACTTGTGTATAATGGTATTCTCTACAGTTGAAGAAGAAGAAGGAAGAAGACTCTCTCTTGCCTTTTCTCTCTTTTGTAAGAATATCAAAATGCTCTTAAATATGCAAATGGAGTTATATATTGGTTATCTCTGCAAACTCCACTAATTATCAACATAAAAATAATATGATAATAGTTATGGCTTGAGTGTCTCACACTCAAGCCACATGTATTAGGAGTTAGAGTGTTGTCTCTACACTCTCCACTAACTTAAACAAAACCAATATTATAATAACAATAACAACTTGACTCTCTCACGCTCAAGTCACATGCAATGCTATAGTTTGAGTGTCTCACACTCAAGCAACATGCATTTTGATAGATTGAGTATCTCATACTCTATCTATATGCATGGCTTGGCTTTACAAGTGAGTGGGTGGTGTTTGGTTACATGGATAACCTTAGCCTTGATATTCATTAACACTTAATGGATATGGGCTAAGGTTATGGACACATGGGCTTCTCTACACTTAGAGAAGGCCCACTCCATACCAATGTTTAATTCATGGGCTAATTTATACTCTTTAAATAAAACCCAAGTATAAGTCCATCATTATTAGCATACTATGTCTATCTCATGGCCCATATAAAAATCCATTAGGAGGCAAATATTAATCTAGTCCTTGAACTTAATATCACATATTAAATCAAATCCAAATTAATATTTATTTAATTACTATTAAGTCCTAATCTTTGAATTTAGACTTTGGGATATGCTAGATCCCCGCATATGCGTAAATTCAATTTAATTAATTAAATTAATTAATTAAACTCTTTAATCAATAATCAAATTAATATTGATCTTCACAAGTGCAACCTTTATATGTGTGACTTACTAAGTTCAAGTCTAAATGGAAATGGGAAATAATATTAACACTTAATGTCAAGGAAACACCTTTCCATACTAAATGTAAAAATCCCAGTTAATCACATTTAGTTCCTATAAGTCATGAATGACCCCTAACATAGATATCACAACTACCCAATTAGAAATAAATGCTTTATGTAGATCCGCAAGAAACACAAAATACAATTACCGTGCACTAAATGTCCTTTCATTACAAGATCCCGATATTGGATAGAGTCACAGTTTAGTTAAACTCTAATTGCCTTAATCATATGACCTCATATTAAGTTTAATTCTCGATAAAACATGACTACTGCTAGAAACTCTTTTCGGGTAAGTCAAGTTTGACTGGGCAGGTACTTGTTCATCAAGAATAACTTAGATAGCATAAGATCTTATCCCGGTTCACTCCAGGTAATGAATTCCTTCTTGGCCGATCTCTCATCCCTACATATAACTAATTAAAGCCACCACATACCATATACCCACACATGGCTAGCACAGGTATGTAAGCGGTAACAAACTCTAACCAACCATATGTGGATGACCGTGTCACCTCAGGTCGAAGGACTATATGCACCATTATGTCTAAGATTGTGATTGTTGACTTAAGTGAATATTCATGCAATCATAAATCTTACATCACTATTCGATCCACTCATCACATGAGTATCTACATGTCTATTATGATATCTCATATCAAGTAGTATGAGACTCACTACCTCCCACTATCGATATCACATACTGATCAAAGAAAATAGACAGAGGTGATAGTCTAGAAATTAATACTACCCAAATATTAATCCAAAGACTATGAACATTTATAGTATATATACTAAATAAGTTTGTCACTCATATTATCAACTCTTAATAATAAACTTATCTAACATAATACTAAGGGTAAATACTTAAATAAACAAACACTTTAATTTAAATGAATATTTCATTGCCGTAGGGATCAATATATAATGTTTACATACAATAATGGCCCTAAGGCACATCTATACTAACATTGTATACATATGATCCTGCTTTTAGCAATGTATATAATGCATATGAAACAATTGCCTTTGAAAAATTTTATAGACATGATAGGTATTTGTTTCGTTTAAAGCAACTTTATATGCCTAGATGTTTATTATGTTTGTTGTTGATTAAGGAGGCACATGAGGGAGGTTTGATGGGACACTTTGGCATAGCTAAGACACTAGATGTTTTACATGAGCATTTCTTTTGGCCTAACATGAAATCTGATGTATCTAAATATTATGCTAATTGCATTACATGTTTGCAAACTAAGTCTAAAGTGCATCCGTATGGTTTGTATACACCATTGTTTGTTCCACAATCACCGTAGGTGGATATATCTATAGATTTTGTACTTGGACTACCTATGACTAGGCATAGTAATTATAGCACATATATTGTTGTTGATAGGTTTTCTAAGATGGCACATTTTATTCAATGTCATAAAATCGACAATGCATTGCATATTGCTGATTTATTTTTTAAAAATCTAGTTCGTTTGCATGGTATACCTAAAACTATTATGAGTGATAGGGATACTAAGTTTTTGTCCTACTTTTGGAAGACTTTATGGGCAAAATTAGGAACTAAGTTGTTGTTCAGTACTGCATATCATCCACAAACCGATGCCTAAATCAAAGTTATGAATAGGACATTAGAACAACTTATGCGTGCTATAATTAAGAAGAATATGAAATCTTAGGATGAAATTTTACCTTATGTAGAGTTTGCTTATAATAGGGCTGTGCATTCATCAACACATTTTTCACCTTTTGAAATTATGTATGGTTTTAATCCTTTAACACATTTGGATCTATCATCTTTGCTTATGAGTAAGTAAGTTAATTTAGATGGTGCTCGAAAGGCAGATTTTATATGCAATTTACAAAAAAGGTAAGGCAAAATATTGAAAGGCGAAATCAATAAGTGGCAAATTAAAGAAATAAAGGATGCAAACAATTGATTTTTGAGCCTGGAGATTAGGTTTGGTTGCATTTGCACAAGGAAAGGTTTCCTACTCAAAGGAAATCTAAGCTACATCCTAGAGGAGATGGACCGTTTTAAGTTGTGGCTAGAGTCAATGATAATGCCTACAAATTATATAATATTTATGCAACTTTTAATGTATTTGACCTTCTTCCTTTTGATTTTGAAGGTGAAGATTCGAGGGAAAATCCTTTTGAGGAATGGGGGAATAATGCATATGGACATGCGAGCACAAAACCAAATTCAAATCCTTTGAATTATAAGGGAGGACCAATCACGAGATCTCAGGCTAAAAGGATGAAAGATACTGCCAAGAAACTTTTGCAAAGGAGTCTCGAGCCTTTGGGATAAAAAGGAGATGATTTGGAAGAAACTAAGTTAGTCAATTTACTTAGTTGTGATCAAGCTGATACACACCCGTGTTTGCTTTTACACGGCCATGTTGAACGCTCGTAAATTATCTCGAGTCATACATAGGTATTTACACACCTGCGTGCCAAGGTCATGTTCCAAGACACGCCCGTACTTATTTCTGAAGTGTCATCTACATGATACATGGTCAGATGACATGCCCATGTAAGAAGCCGTGTAGTTATCTGGATTTCTAAAAAGACATCAAAATATGCCCGTGTATGAGCAAGACCAGACCGTGTGCCAAGCCATGTTGGAGTCTGTTGAAGTTTGCTAAAATTCTACACGCCTATGTACTTTCAGACATGCCCGTGTCTCGATGACGAATTTTTTCTAACTAGGATTTTCTTTATATTTTCTTTACTAATTAGAATTTGTGTTTAATTAAGAATGTCATTATTTATTCCTAAAGATTTGTTTTCTTTTAGAAAAAATTTAGGTTTAGGATTACAAATCTATAAATACTTGTATCAAACATCATTATGAAATATAGTTGATTGATTTGATCCAAATTCTTAATTGAATTTTCTCGAGTTCTTGCGAGAGCTAAAATCCGAATTCGCTTCGAGCGTGTTGCAATTCAAACCTATTAATTAGAGGTGTTAGTTATTAGATAGCTAGTGTTGCTATCAGTTTATACTAGATCCTTGGGTAATGATCCCGATAGATTATTACAGATCCTAGCTGTTAGATAACTAGTGGGACGCATCATCTATCTATATGCATAGCTTTGCTTTAGAAGTGAGTGGGTAGTGTTTGGTTACATGGATAACCTTAATCTTGATATCATTAACACTTAATAGATATGGGCTAAGGTTATAGGCATAAGGGCTTCTTTACACTTAGAGAAGGCCCACTCCATACCAATAGATAACTTATGGGCTAGTTTAAACTCTCTAAATAAAGCCCATGCATGAGTCTATATTAAGTCCATCATTATCAATGTACTAGGTCCATCTTATAGCCCATATTAAAATACATTAGGAGGCAAATATTAATCTAGTCCTTGATCTTAATATCACATATTAAATCAAGTCCAAATTAATGGTTATTTAATTGCTATTAAGTTTCAATCTTTGAATTTAGATTTCGGGATATACTAGATCCCCGCATACGCACAAATTCACTTCAATTAATTTAATTAATTAATTAAACTCTTTAATTAATAATCAAATTAATATTAATCTTCACAAGTGCAACCTTTATGTGTGTAACTTACTAAGTTCAAGTCTACATGGCAAATGGAAATTATATTAATACTTAATATCATGGAAACACATTTTCATACTAAATGTGAAAATCTCAATTAATCACATTTCACTACAAAAACACAGTATTTTAGTGATGGAAATTAGTGACGAAATTTTTCGTCACTAAATTATGACCGCTTATTGACGAAATAGTGACAAAAATTAGAATTAGTGACGAACTTTAGTGACGGAACACATTTCCGTTGGAAAATTTATTCAAATATAATATTGACAAATTTAGTGACGGATCTATGACGGCTTTGTGATGGATTTATGACGGACATAACATCCGTTAGTAAATTTGGGCGGTTAATTGGCGCCAATTGTATTGTGACGGATTAGTGACAAAAATAGTGACGAACAAAATAACGGTCACTAATCCGTCATAATTTTTCATAAGCTTTCTTATGAAAATTTTAGTAACGGATTTGGTACGTCACTATTTTGTGACGGATTACAAAACCGTTACTAAATAACAAAATCCGTCACTATTTTTATAAGATATGTTATGAAAATTTTTGTGAGGAATTACAAATCCGTCACTATTTAGTGACGGATTGATGGGTTCGTCACTATTTAGTTACGGATTAGTGACAAAAAATCTGTCATTAAATTAAAAAAATTAATTTATTTTATATTTAAAATTGAAATTTACCATACTTATGATACTATTAAAATATGATATATTTCAAAAAATATGTTTACTTTTTTAAAGTTGTAAAATTTTTATTATTGGCAGATCGAGGGTGACTTTTCAAAATTTGCTAGTAAATTTTAAATTTTATTACTACCAAAGAAGCAAAAAAAAAAAAAAAAAAAAAAAAAAAAAAAAAAAAAAAGACCATGGCCAATTTTATAACTTTATGGCTCAAAAACATAATTATTGACTAGTATCTCATGTTTTCATCACTGGCCTTGGTCATTTGACCACAATTTATTATTATTTTTTTATGTTGCTTCAAAATTTGCTAATAAAATTTAAAATTTACTAGCAAATTTTGAAGATTCACTATCAATTCGTCAATAATAAAGATTTTATAACTTTATAAAAGTAAATATATATTTTAAAATATATCATATTTTATTAGTATCTTAAGTATGGTAATATATAATTTTAAATATAAAATAAATTAATTTTTTTTTTATTTAGTGACAGATGTTTGTCATTAATCCATCACTATTTAGTGAGGGATTGCTCAGTCCGTCACTAAATAGTGACGGATTAGTGATAAAAAAATTGTCACTAAATTAAAAAAATTAATTTATTTTATGTTTCATATTGTATTTTGACATACTTGAAACATAAAACAGAATTAGATATATTTCAAAATATATGTTAATTTTTAGAAAGTTATAAAATCTTTATTATTGAGATTCTCGGTGAATTTACAAAATTTGATAATAAAGTTTAATTTTTATTACAACCAAAGAAGTAAAAAAAAAAAAAACCATGGCTAATTTTATAATTTTATGGCTCAAAAGCATAATTGTTGACTAGTATCTCAAGCTTCCATCATTAGTCATGGTCATTTGACCGCTACTTATTATTTTTTTTGTTGCTTCAAAATTTGCTAATAAAATTTAAAATTTACTTGCAAATTTTAAAGATTCACCCTCAATCCGTCAATAATAAAGATTTTATAACTTTATAAAAACTAACAAATATTTTGAAATATATCTAATTTTATTAGTATTTTAAGTATGTTAAAATACAATTTTAAATATAAAATAATTTTTTTTAATTTAGTGACATATGTTTTGTCACTAATCCGTCACGGATTGCAAAATCCTTTACTAAATAGTGACGGACCCATCAATCCGTCAGTAAGCCGTCAAACATAAAATAAATTAATTTTTTTAATTTAGTGGAAGCGTTTGTCAGTAAGCCATCACAAATCCGTCACTAAATAGTGACGGATTTGTAACGGCTTTGTGACAAACGGCCTTCTCTAAATTTAAAAAAAATGAATTTATTTTATGTTTAAAATTGTACTTTTACCCTACTTCTGATACTAATAAAATGTGATGTATTTGAAAATATATATTTATTTTTGTAAGATTATAAAATCTTTAATTATGAGATTATTGGTGATTTTTCAAACATTGCTAGTAAATCTCAGTGGTGATAAAACATATTAATTTAGTAGTAAATTTTGAAACATCAACAACAATCTCATGATAAAACATATTATAATTTTAGAAAAATAAATATATATTTTGAAATACATCATAGTTTATTAGTATCTTAAGTAGGGCAAAGTACAATTATAAACAAGATAAATTAATTTTTTTAATTTAGTGGAAGAGTTTGTCAGTAAGCCGTCACAAATCCGTCACTAAATAGTGACAGATTTATGACAAACAGCCTTCTCTAAATTTAAAAAAAGGAATTTATTTTATGTTTAAAATTGTACTTTTACCCTACTTCCGATACTAATAAAATGTAATGTATTTGAAATATATATTTATTTTTGTAAGATTATAAAATCTTTAATTATGAGATTCTTGGTGATTTTTCAAATATTGCTAGTAAATCTCAATGGTGATAAAACATATTAATTTAGTAGTAAATTTTGAAATATCAACAACAATCCCACAATAAAAGATATTATAATTTTACAAAAATAAATATATATTTTGAAATACATCATAGTTTATTAGTATCTTAAGTAGGGAAAAGTACAATTATAAACATAAAATAAATTAATTTTTTTAATTTAGTGGAAGTATTTGTCAGTAAGCTATCACAAATCCGTCACTATTTAGTGATGGATTTGTGACGGCTTTTTGACAAACGGCATTCTCTAAATTTAAAAAAATTAATTTATTTTATGTTTAAAATTGTACTTTACCATACTTAATGTACTAATAAAATATGATATATTTCAAAATATATGTTTATTGTTATAAAGTTATAAAATTTTTATTACATAATTGATAAAAATTAAATTAAAATCTTGATTTGTCACATTACATAATTCATAAAAAATTATCATATATGTGTGGAAATTATAAACATCAGTAGAAAATATATTAATTTAATTTTTAAATTGTAAGAATTCTTATAACTATTAAATTCAAAATTTGCGAGTATATAATTTTGCTTATTCGAGTTTTTACCAACTATTGCTGGTCAATAAGTACATAACAAAAAAAAATAGTACATATATTTATTTATTGTAGTTATAATTATTTTTTAAAAACTTATATATTTATTTATTGTAGTTATAATTATTTTTTAAAAACTTAAAAATAGTTTAAACAATATCATTTTAAACTAAAACTACGTAGTTTTGTTATACGGTTGCTATATATGGCTTTGAACCAAAACGATGTAGTTTTGGTCTAGGGTTGGTGTCTTTTTGGCAATGAAAATCCTTATGCCTTTTTTCACACAACCTTCTTCTTCTTGCAGCCAAAAATTTTTCGCTCATTTTGAAATTTTTTTGCTCTTTTTCACAATGTCTTTCTCAACCACCATCACCGTTTATGGCTTCTCAGCACCTTCACAAAATTTATATAGCTCATCATTGAAGTGACCATGCACTCTCATAGACACCCACTCTGTCCCACTACTGCCGCTACAGCCTCTATAAAGATGCTGCAGTGGGCCCTCTCTTCCCGCCAGGCATCTCCTTACCCTGAAGACGCTGCTCCCGACAATGACATGTCACCCACTTTGGGTGATGAGTCAAAAACCAAAAGATAGAGTCTTTCTTTGTTGCCTGCTAATTACTTTTCACGTTTAACCCATCTCTATCCCAGTCTTGCTTCTTGTCTAATTCTTTGCCTTCTCCTTGTTTTCTTTTCAATAGGGTCTTTGCTCCTTCATTCAAGAAACTTTGTTTGTGTTTCCCCTTTTGATCCTGCTACTCGGGTCCACTTTTTTGGATTTGATGACCTTGAATCAGATTTTGGTGCACTTGGTGTTCCTTGGTGTAAGTCTCCTTCTCTCTATATATATATATAAATCTAATGTGTGTTTTATGTGGTTTCTGAGTTGGATTTAGATTTTGGTTTTGAAAAAATTGGATCTTTATGTTTGAATTTTATGTGTTCTCTATGATGGGTTATCTTTTTTTTTTCCCCCTATTAGCAAGAGCTTGTATTAGTTGCTAGGAATTTGAAAATGTAGGTTAAGGAAATGAAATGCAATTTTTCACTATTTATTTGTCACAATCAGCATTTCTTTAGCTTAGTTTTAGTACAAACTCTAATGCCCAAGTTCTCTTTTTATATATCTCATAGTATCTTACACAAAATTTTAAGGAACTAGGTAAATGTTTTTGATTATATGTTGAATTTTATTGCATTTTTAGGTTTGGAAAATTTGTTTTAACGTGCTTTGGAGGACTTCTCTTAATTTTTTTCGTAAAATAATACTTTATAAAATTCATCATGATATGCATCAGTGCTTGTGATTTTATATAGGCTTTAGTTGGCTGAACTTCAAATATCTTCTCCTCCCAAGTGGGTGTCACCAATTGTAGAAAGAACTTCAAAACTACCATTATCAATAGTCAAGATGCTAACATAAAATGTACCACCACCTTGTCTAGACCATAGGCAATAGCAGTAGCTGTAGGCTCATTAATTATTTGAGCCACATTAAGCGCCGCAATGGCACCTGCATTTTTTGTTGCTTGCCTCTGTGCATCATTGAAATAAGCTGAAATAAACAACATCAACCAATCAATGATCATCCCTTTAAACAATAAAAAAATATTGAAAATTCTGAAGAATAGAACAATTCTGTATATACCTAGAATGATGATGACAACATTTTTAATATTCTTGCCCAAGTAAGCCTCAGCCGTCTCTTTTTTTTTGTGTAAATTGGGTGGCTTTTTTTTGTGCAACAATTGGATGCAGTAGGTGGCTTTTTTTTTGTTTAAATTGATTTCAGAATTTGAATCCTACGCCATTAAAATATGGGATTTTAGTTATTGTAGATGACTGTTTGATTAGAAGTTAAAAACTTTACTTGGGTGCTTTAATTCCAATTTTTGTAACACCTGGTGTACCAGCTTCGATTGCTTCAATAGCAAACAAGTGCTACTGTAGATGACTATTTAATTAGAAGTTAAAAACTTTGCTTAGGTGCTTTAACTCTAATTTTTGTAACACCTGATGTACCAGCTTCGATTGCTTCAATAGCACTTGTTGCACCTTAATTCAATTCCTTTTTCATATCTATTAGTATCAGCATACCTAACAAAGTTCCCACCACCAAATTATTTAAAATGTAAAATTTGTTATTTTTAGTGTAATAGGTCAATGAATAGGCATTTTTCTATTATATTCAATTATTAGATGAGTTTTGTATAAACAATGTTAATTTTTCTACAAACATTATAAATAATATTTGTTTAGGATTAGAGATATTCAATTTAAGAAAAGACTAATGTATTAAGCCTTATATTAATTAATGAGACATATTATTTCATTTTATTTTTTTTATGGAATGATATACATCTCTCAATTTTACTCGATTACTTCATATTGAAGTTCATTTTGTTTGACTTTTGTATCTTCCTCTGTAATATAAATTATATTACGAATCAAAAATAGCAATTTGTTGATTTAGACAAATAAATTTAATGTTAATTAATTGTAGAAATTTAGACAAATAATAACAATTTGTTGATGCTTATTGGTTTATATTAGTTTTATTTTAGAAGAGCATTATTGTGAAAAAAAATTGTCTTTGTAGTTGGGGGTATAAGGATGATGTTTTGGAAGTGCTTTTTAATTTGCAGGATCTTATTTAGATTTAATAAGTGATTTATATTGATTTAAAATTTTTTTATAAAATTTTTTTGATAATTTTATATCCTGCTTCTTTTCACAGTAGTGCTTTTATATTTGCATGATTTTTATATTTTGCTTCTTTTCATAGTAGTGGGAACCATATGTATCACAAGCTACTACTCGAGTGAAGGAGATTGTGTAGCAGGAGCTTGCTGAAAAGCAAGCAAAGTTGGATAGAAAGATTACTGAGCTAACTACACAAACAAAGCGTCTACAACAGATGGAGGAGCAAATGAGGTGCTTTATGGAGCAAATGCAGTCTTCTCGAGAGTTTTACGGATCAGGATCTTCTACATCTTAGGCTAATGGTGATGATTTGTTTGATGTGTAAAACGTTATCGTTGTTGATGTACGTGTGTATTATTATTTTAGTTTGACTGATAGTACTTTTATATATTTTTATTTATACTATTTTTTTAAAAGATGAAATACATTTCTCATTATTGAATTTAATTTTGCAACAGTTAATTTTATTAAAATGTGTTTATTTTTTTAATTAGAAATAATATTTGATGACAAAATGTATTAATAGTGACATATTAGTGACGAATTAATAGTGACAAATTACTGATGGAAAAATTAGTGATGGATTGATGACGAAAATTCCGTCAACAATTTATTTGATGACAGAATTTTTAGTGACGGAATTTTTCGTCACCGATCTATCACTAATTTTTGTGACGGATATTCCATCAAAAATTTGTCACTATATTATGACGGAATATTTTGATGACAGAACTTATAGTAACAGATAATTCTGTCAACAATCCGTCACTAATAATTTATGATGAATTACTGGCGGAACGTTTAGTGACGGACATTCTGTCACTAATCCGTCATAAAATTATGATGGATACGTCCTTTTTCGACATCCATTTTTTTGTGATGGAAATGTATTCCATCACAAATTTGTAACGGATAATCTGTCACTATTCTTTGTGACTGATTTTTTTCCGTCACTAAAATAGCGATGGCAGATTAGTGATGGTGATGTTTCCATCAGTCACTAAGCTCTATTTGTGATGGAATAGTGACGGAAATTTCCGTCACTATTTTGCTGTTTTAGTGTTTTCTTATAGTGTTTAGTTCCCATAAGTCGTGAGTGACCCCTAACATAGATGTTACGACTACTCAATTAGAAATGAATACTTTGTGTAGATCCACAAGAACCACAAAGTACAATTACCATGTACTAAATGTCCCTTCATTATAAGATTCTGATATTGGGTAGAGTCACAGTTTAGTCAAACTCTAATTGCCTTAATCATATGACCTCATCTTAAGTTCAATTCTCGATAAAATACGACTACTACTAGAAACTCTTTTCTAGCATCGAAACTCTTTTCAGATAAGTTGAGCTTGACCTGGCCAGGTACTTATTCATCAAGAATAACTTAGATAGCATAAGATCTTATCCCAGTTCACTCCAGGTAATGAATGTCATCTTGGCTGATCACTCATCCCTACATATAACTAACTAAAGCCACCACATGCCATATACCCACATGTGGTTAGCATAGGTATGTAAGCGGTCCACTCATCACATGAGTATCTACATGTCTATTCTGATATCTCATATCAAGTAGTATGAGACTCACTACCTCCCGCTATCGATATCACATAACGATCAAGGAAAATAGACAGAAGTGATAGTCTAGGGATTAATACTATCCATATATTAATCCAACGACTACGAACTTTTATAGTGTATGTACTAAATAAGTTTGTCACTCATATTATCAACTCTTGATAATAAACTTATCTAACATTATACTAAGGGCAAACATTCAAATAAACAAACACTTTAATTTAAATGAATATTTTATTGCCATAGGGATAAATATACAATGTCTACATATAATAATGGCCCTAGGGCACATCTACACTAACTTTTTCATATATATATATCAATTGAAAAATTTATGTTATTAATGCAGTATTAATAATTTTATAATAAATTATTAATAATTTTACAATAGTTAAAATTTAATTTTGTAGAATTAAAAAAATTTAAAAATTTTAGCTTTATAATTATAATACACACACATATTGTTTTAGAAACTTATATTAATACATTATTAATAATTTTACAATAATTAATATAGTTTAAAAAAAGTGTGCGTGTCTATATATATACACACACACCATGATAGTGAGAAAATAGTACTTGCCCTTTTTGCTTTAATTTGAATGTCTTTATTGGTACTTGTTATTTTCAGCTATTTAATTTATGGATAAAAAATTATTAAAAAATATTTAACAAGCGAATCATGGATCTGATAAAAATCAAGTGAATAATGAATTATATAATAAAGTTTCACTGATTTATATGAATATTGATCATGAGTATTTAAATTCAAGATTTATACAAATTTTAAAAATAGAAATATCAATTAAAATATTTTTTAATTGCGTATAATATGTCAAACATTCACGAACAATATAATTAGACAAAAAAAACTAAATTGATAATCATCAATAATTTCCCTCCAATTGGACTCAATAATTTTTTTTTTTTACTTTTTTGATGTGTTACCATAATAGTGAGAAAATGATACTTGCCATTTTTACTTTAGTTTGAATATCTTAATTGAAAATTAATTTTAACTATTATCAAATTATATAATATAAGTTTTAAACTAATTAAGTTAAACATACGTAAAAATTCTAAAAATTTGAATATTTATTAAATGAAATACAAATTTTTTTTTTAGAATCTATATGTTATTTTTTAAAAATTAGGAAAAAGTTTTTCCTAACTCTTAAAAACAAACATATTAAACATTATATTTAGAAGTTGGAAGAAAAAGATATATTTAATTTATGTTTCAGTAAATTAATAGTTTCTTTTTTTATAAATTATTTCAATCGTTAAATTTTTAGTTTGTCAATGAAATTGGAATTTTTTAGAAGCTATATGTTTTTTTTTGAAAGTTTTTCCTAACTTTTAAAAACAGACAGATATTAAATATTATGAATCTATGAATGAATGTTATTCTTTCATCATTTTTTCCCTGTTTTTCCATATAGCTTGAGTTTTGCGGTGTAGCTTTTTCAAGAATGCTTATTAATTGAGATTAATTTTTTCCATTAATTTTTTTTATTTTTATGTATATATATTTTTGTTTTTCGATTTTCCTACATGGTTTTAAAAAAATGCTAATTTTTTTAGATGCTGACTAATTTTTTAAAAAGAATATCTATCTATTGTAGTTTATACACATGAAATGTATTTTATTTCGTGAAATTTTTTATGTTTATAAATTTATTTGAGCCAATAATTTTTTTTTATTTAAGCTTATCTATTGTTCGATTATCTTTTAAAATTGTTATATTAATGTTTGTTTTTTTTTAAAAAAAAAAATTTTCATGTCCTTCAATTTGTTTTGGGTAATTTCCTAACTACCAGTTTTGTTCATAAAAGCAGCCAACTTAATATCTTTTACTGGTACGTATTTTATTGTTCATTTTGTCTTTTTCTTGTAAAAATGCATGTTGTCCAATGAATTCTTATTCATTGTTTTTTTTAGTTAAAATTTGTTGTCTTTGTGTTATGAAAGACTTGAGCCAATATTTTTTAAATTATGAAAGCATTTTTGCCGTCGATGTCAAAATTAGAAAAGAAGATGAATGTAATTTGATGTCTACTTATGTATTCGTTGTTAAGAAAAAAAATTTAACGTTTAAATTTAAATTCTAACAAATTGTAATTATGCTTGCATTGAAATCAGCTATTCGTTCAAATGCATGTGACGTCTATGCCAATGGTTTTCCTATACGTTGTTCTAATGAAATTACTTCACCTTCTCAAGATGAATGCAATTTAGTCGCTGTTCTTGTAACAAGTATATATGCCATAACCTTTTGATGAATTTAAATAGCATTATATTCTATTCAGAATAGTATATAACAAAATTTCCCCTTCTATTAAGTTAGATCATTATGAACAACAATTGAATGTTCAATTATTTAATAAAAGAAGACGTATTCTGACTTCTTTTTCTGGTGAAAGCTCATATGGCATGACATCAGAAATATTTTATGCTAGCAATCGATGCCATACAAGTAACATATACATTAAATATTTCTCTGTAGGATTTCTTTAAACTATTTTAACCAATTTTTAAAAGTTGGTTATAACATCCTTTTCCCTTTAGGTAATTATTTACAAAAATCTGACATTGAAATACCTAACAACCAATGCATGTACTGTGGAGTTTTATATTTGTCATATCCGCACCCGAATAATTAAAGTTATTTTGGATCAAGACTAAATTGTAATGAAAATAAGTTTGAAGGAAGGACTAAATTGTGACAAATAAAGTTGAGGGATTAAGGTGGCAATATGTCATAAACCGCAAGAAAAAAGAAGAGAGAAAGAAGAAGAAGAACAACAGCAGCCGTGAAGAGGAAAAAAGGAGAAGAAGGAGGAACTGACAGTTTAGTGAGTGGATTTCCTCCTTTTAGTTTCTATGTGTTTCTTTGATTATATGTTGAAAATCAGGTGGTTTTTGAGTTGATTTTCAAAAATTTGAATTGTATAACGTTGGAACAGTGCGATCAGGCGGTGCCTGATTGTACTGAGGCTGTGCCTCAGCCCATTTCAGGCCCTCAGGCGGCACCTCAGTGAGCATTAAGGAGATGCCTCAGTAGGCCATTCAGGCGGCACCTCAATGAGCATTAAGGAGACGCCTCAGTAGGCCATTCAGGTGGCACCTCAGTGAGTGGAAGGCCTTAAAGCAACACCTCAGTGAGTACAGAGGCGATGCCTCAGTGGACCAAAATGCTATTTTTAGTTGATTTTGATATGTGTTTAAATCGAATTTGTAATATACATGATTTCATAACTTAAGAAATAGAAAAGTTAAAGCTAGAATGCTATAACATCCAAATTCTAAAGTGAATACGAAAAGTATTCAACTCTCTGATATAGAGACTAAAGATATAAAATGTTCTAATGACATCAAGCATGAGAATGATCTTAGAAATTACAATAATAATGTTCATATAAAAATGACATTGATAATTTACAAAAAAACATGGTGAAAAATGTTACGGAAAACGGATGTGAGAAGAAAGACATGAGAAAATAAAAATAATATACGAATATACGAGAACTTTTAAAGAATGATATAAAGATGAGCACCAGCACATATAGTACAAAGAGATAGTAAGTCCATGTCGGGGACATGACAGGTTTGGTAGATGAGTACAACAGATGCCTGGGGCCAGGTACACATCTCACCCTGTAAATGTAAGACCATTCCTAGGATATATGTATAACCGCTATCTGGGGCTGGATACATATTTTACCTAAGGTTTGGCATTCATGAGGAATTGACGAAAATGTAATTTGGCTCTGTGTGAGCATTGTGAATGTGATAAGGCCTTATTGTGACATTTCCTTTAGGACATGCTGGCATAACCTTTGGTGGCCAGGTCAGCACACTATTGATGATTAATTATGATAACCTTCGGGGTAGTGTTAGTACTAGCCACATTGATCTCTACTTGTGCATATGGTGCAATGCTCTGAAGTTAATGTGAATACATCTAAATTTGTATCGGAAAAAATAAGAATTTTCATATGGAGCATGAATTTAAAAAAGCCGAGATGGCTACTACAACTGGGTCGTACGCATTATTCTTTTGAGATGCGTTGAATGATGAGAAAAGTATAATGAAATAAGAGTCTAAGTCTCTGTTAAATTATGAAGTAACGAGAACTCGCGATAAGTGATTAAGGGAAAATGATTATGAATCACAGTTAAAATTTATTAATTTAAATATAAGATCCGAAATGATAAAAATAAATATTATTTCGATAACATAATAATTATTCGTGATTTTAAATGCAAGAATTATTTTTATACATATTTTTACTGAACGCATTGCTCATTGTTATTTAAAATTGTTAAATTACTTTATGGAATTATTCTTTGGAACCCTTGCTATGATATTGTTGAAATATTCTTTATTGCACTATGTTCACTCACTGAGTATTTTCTTTTGAAAATACTCACCACTCTTTTTATAAAACTTTCTAGAGTAACAGGGTTTTGTGATTAGTTGTCTGAAAGATCTTTTGACGTATTATAAGTGAAGTAGATACAACAAAAATCCTCAAGAGTAATGCTCTGTAGAATATTTGGTAATAAATATGTTATATATTTTAACAGGTTGCATTCAATAGTTGTAATGCGAGACTTATATATAAAGTTCAAGAATAGCTTTGGAGTGATTATTTTATAATAGATATATCTATTGGTGATGTGTATTTTAAATATCCTATATTGTAAGACTTTGTAATAGATTAGGGAAAAGATAAAAGTAATAATTGACCTCAATAGTGCTCAAGTTAGGTAGGTCGAGGGTGTGACCTTCTAATATGGGTACTGGTGGGGTTGGGTGTTACAATTTTGGTATCAGAGCTTAGGTTGAAGAGCCTAAGTTGATGGAATTTTAAGGATTTTGGAGTTGCAAGTGGGAATAAAAGGCGTAATGAAGATTAAATGTTTTGGTGGACTAATTGATTTGAGAAAGTGGAAATTAACTATAACTGTGTTTTAGAACTTATAGTTGATTGATGAGTTTTATTAAGGTCGTGTGCACATCAAGTATGAGATTCATATATATTGGTGTTGTATATAAAGATTGAGGTGTTGGTAGAGATAATTAGCAGGAATATAACACATGAGATCGAAGAAATAATTGGAGATCAAATAATATTTGAGTACTTAATAATTTAAGGATTTAAGATTCGATTATGATTACAATTATTAAATTATATGGATATTAATGAGTATACTAGAACTTCTTGTCTATTAGTAGTTGGAATTTACATTTATTTGAAAATATGTTGATTTGTAATATAGAAAAATTGAATAATGATAGAATTAAGATTTAGTTAAGATTGATAATAGAAATTGTTGAAGTGTCTTAATTATGAGTTGCAGGAAGATGATAAGATCTAGAGGTGGGAAATAGGAGGATATTTGGGAAGTGATTGTTTTTGAACAATTTGATGATAGAAAAATTGTAATCTAATTATGAAGATGGTCGATAGAACTTATAGATGATGGTGAGTTTTATTGAAATTGTATGCTTAGTTAGTGAGAAATTTAAAATTAATAGGGTTATATTTTAGTTTATACCATTATGTGATATAGGGATTTCTAAGTAGTAGAAATTGAGATGTTGATGGAAATAATTTAGATGGAATATTCTTTGTAAGAATGAAAAACTATGAATCAGGACAAGGATTGAGGTTGAGGTAACCTATTAAAATCGTATATTTATGAGAGTTAATATAAATATTTTATGGATATTCAATTCGTTGAAAAAGAAATAGAAATAAGGACGAGGAATGAATAAGGAAGTGAAAAGCAATATAGATTCTAAATTATTATTTAACCTAAATGAAGTAATGGTATAAAGTTGACTGTATGAAATGAACTTTAACAAGGATAGTGAGTTAGTGAAAGAATTATTAAATTATGATAAGGACATAAGTATGAGGAATAAGTACGGTAAAAAGGTGGTTGTATAAGTAAATGTATGGAATAAGGAACTAAAGTTTGGAATTTAAATCTTTATTTGGACTTGTTCTAATTTAAGGATACTAAAAGTATAGTTAAAAAAAATGCTAAGCTCAATTATATATTAGATTAGTGCATTAGCATTGCGCAACGGAAGTAGAATGAGCAAACTTCCATCTAAGGTTGAATCGATGATTAGTTAAAAAGAACGACATGAAAGTTTTTGTTACTACTAATTATGGTAGCAAGCGATGATGATGAGCATAGGATAGATATATATATTTAGTAAATGTTGATATGATTAAGGCTTGGTGAATATTAGCAAATGAAGTTGTATTTTGATGGTGAAGATCATTGAATTATTTGATTTTATATTTCGAGAAATAGCATATCTTAGAGGAGGAAGGTTAGCTAATCAGGATAGAGGTAGAGGTAGAGGCCGAGGTTAGGGTGCTCTAGGAAGAAGAACTGGTATAACTAATTGGACTAAGAGCTCTAATAGGAATTGGATACAACTAAAAGGAGCTCGAGTAAGTAATGAGCGCAAAAGCTTGAGATCTAGGGCTTTTGTACCAAATATTGGAAATATACATAGGAGAGCACAAGATGATCATCCTCCACCAGTACAAGAGAATGTTATAAATCCTTTAATACCTCTAGTGGTGCACTTAGATGCTATGAGTTGGCACGCACTATGACTACGATGTTAACTAAGAGTGAGAGGTATAAAAAGCCTGAAGATATCATTGAACATGCCAAAGAGTGTGGGGCGTATGATTTTTATGATGATTTGAATCCTGATCAAGTTGATAAATAGACAAAGACTGTAGAGAAAGCCTTTAATACATTATAGTTAAATGATAAGGAGAAGATGAGTAATGTATTTGGCTTGATATTTGATAGGGCAGATGAATGGCTAACCCGAGTTAAGAACCTATTCGGTAAAGCTTTGACTTGGCAAGTATTTAGAGAAGAGTTTATTAAGGATTATTTGATAAAAAATTATAGGAAGGAAAAAGTAGCATTATTCATTAGACTGGTGCAAGGATCGATGATTGTTAGAGAATATGTCAAAAAATTTTAAGATCTATATAAATATGCAAAGGATATTTATCCTACAAAGGAGATTAAAATAGAAAAATTTAAAGAAGGATTACATATTATTTTGAGGTGTAAGCTGAATTCATACACTGGAACTATGTTTAAAGGCTGAGTGGAGAAAGTTATGGAGTAAGAGAAATTAGAGAAGGAATTGGAGCAGACCATGAAGGCTAGGGCTAGCTGATGTGAATCTTATGAACAACCTGAAAAAGAAATAAAAAGTGAAAAGTCATGATACCACCCATATTCTAAGGGCAAGGATAAGGTTGGAGAAATTAGTCAATCTCGAGGTAGTCCAATGTCGGAAAGAGAACCGATGGCACCACCTAGGAAACAATCAATTGTAAACTCTATACAGTTAGGGAGAACTACAATATCTTGGTGCAATAAGTGTAAGACACACAATGAAGGTACTTATCCTAGAAAGGATGTTAGATGTTTTTGATGTAATGGATTAGGGCACTACGCCCGAGAATGTACTCGAGCAATGCAAGAGAAAAGATCCGAGCAAGGATCATACATTCCTTAGAATGCAACAACTGTTACTGGTCGAAGTGAAGCTAGTGGAATGTTTAGAACCACACAGAATAGGCTAAGAGAGCGTGATAATTTTGGTAAGAATGAGCAACAAGTTAGAATATTTACAGCAACTAAGCGACGAGCAACAAATTCACCTAACGCAAATAAAGGTATAGCTAAGTTTTGTAAAATAAATTTTGCATGCAGTTAAGACAGACACAATGTTATAAATTTATTCATATTAATTGTAATAGTGTTTGATTGTAATAATTGTTATGAGAATTAATGTTAAGTATGATCTAAAGAAAAAAGATGTGTCTATAAGGATAAAATATATATAAATATATATACATATAGAATAATAAGATGTTAGTACTATTGAAATTATGATATTTAGGTTTAGGAATTAAGCTTAACTTATCATGAGGCGTAATAGTTGATTTGGCATTGGCCTTTGTTAATAAGAAATATGTGTGTTGCTAGTAAAAAAACTATATGAAGGAATTGTTAAATTGGGTAGTGATATAAAGAATTATGAAGAATAAAATTGTGATTATAATAATTAGAGGTAAGAAGGATTGAGGTTATAATAAAGTGATTCTATTGATGTATGCATGGAAATTGTCTATCGAATTTTGAGGACGAAATTCTTTTTAGAGGGGGAGAATTTTCATATCCGCACCCGAATAATTAAAGTTATTTTAGTTCAGGATTAAATTGTAATGAATATAAATTTGGAGGAAGGACTAAATTGTAACAAATAAAGTTGATGGATTAAGGTGGCAATATGGCATAAACTACCATATATATTAATAAGAAGAAAAAAAAAGAAGAAAAAAAAAGAACAACAACACCAGTCACAGAGAGGAAAGAAGGAGAAGAGAGAGGAACCGACAGTTTAGCGAGTGGATTTCCTCCTTTTCATTTCTTTGTTTTTCTTTGATTACATGTTGAAAAATGGGTGGTTTTTAAGTTATTTTTGAGTTGATTGTTGAAAATTTGAATTTTATAATGTTGGAACAGTGCGATCAGGCGGCGCCTGATTGTATTGAGGCGGTGCCTCAACCTATTTCAGGCCTTCAGGCGGCACCTTATTAAGCACTAAGGCGATACCTCAGTAGGCCATTCAAGCAGTGCCTCAGTGAGTTAAAGGCCTTAAGGCGGCACCTCTGTACTGTGGCGATGCCTCAGTGGACCAAAATGTTATTTTCAGTTGATTTTGATATGTGTTTAAACCAAATTTGTAATTGATGTGTACAAAATCTGTAAGCGTACAGAATCATATCAAGTAGTAAATAAAGATATCGTCCCACAGGGATTGTGAAGTTTGAGTACTGCAATACTAACTATGTTTGATTGTTTAGACAATGAAATAGAGTTGAGATTCTTTAGAAACTAAATCTAAACAAACAAAAGTAAAAATTCGAATTCAACAAATATTAAAAACTAGGGTTCTTATTCTTTATTGGACCATCAAAGAATTAATTAGACAATTAGGTCTACACTAGTTCTAATTCATTTTAAAGGGATCTTAAAAATTATAGATTTTTCTCTCAGATAAACCTATAATTAATTGGAGATTAATTAACACCAAGTTTACCGGCTCTCACCAACCTAATGCCTTTTAATTCTAATTTTAAACACAACATTTAGTCAATATTAATCCACTTAATTATATCTCAACTAACTAAGCAATCAATAGGTCATTGCCTATTCCTATAGAACCTATCTCTCGATTAAGCCTATAGTGTCAATTCAATTCCAAGGTGATCAGTCCTAAAATGACATTAAGCTCAACAACAACCAATGAAAAGATCTAGCAACCTAACAATCATCACAATAAGCATATGGTCAATTCAGAATAAGAACCTTAAAAAGGATTTAGCTACTCATATTAAAACTAAAAGAAAACAAAGAAGAAATGGAAATCATTCTGAATATAGTTAAATAAAAGTGAGATACAAAAAAAACCCCCTTCCAAATAATGTAAGGAAGCCTTGCTCTTCTAACTTCAAGCCAAGTATCTCCTCTATTAAGTAAAATAAAATGAAAATGTATTCTGTACAACTCAGAGAATAGAAAACTAAAACTAGAACTAAAACTAAGGAGAAGCTCTCCTCAAATGAAAAACAAAAGGTTCTATTTAAAGGACCAAATTTCCTAGTGAAAAAGGTCATTTAAACTCTATCAAACTCTATCTAAACATAGGCTTAAAAGATGAGCTCTTATCTATCCAAACTCCAGCTGAAAATCTACTTTTGAATGGCTGCCACATCATTATGTACAGGTACGCAACATTTGGACACGCCTATGCATCAAAATAACTCTGAAATCTCAAAATCAGGCATGGTCGTGCGCTTGGGCGTGTGTAGACATATGGGCGTGCACATGGCCATGTACTCTGTAACTGGTTCCTCTTCAATTCAGGCATGGGTAAGCACATGGGCATACACACTAGCACATGGGCGTGTGCATGGCCATGTGCATTGGTGCGAAGATGAATTCCAACTTTAAGCTTCAATCTTATCCTTATCTTCAAGCCCTATCTCCAACTCTTCCTAAATGCATCCTACAATCACAAACTAAACAAAAATTACTTATTTAACACAAAAACATTTAAATTAAAATAAAATAATAAAACTAACTAAATTAACTAAAAACTAACTAAACCATACAATTCTAAACTAAATATGCAATAAAACAAAATGCAAAACACATGCATATTTCATACTCATCAAATACCCCCACACTTGAGCCTTTGCTTGTCCTCAAGCAAACACAAGAGAATAACCTATTTATACAAAGAATCAACATCATGAGTAATTTTCAACTTAAGGAACCATCATATTCTCCCCTTAATACGAAGTTTAAAAACTGAAAATAAAAGTAATAACTCATAACCAAGAACATAACAATTACCTAGTAAAAAGCAAACTCCCCCATTCAATTCACGAAAAAACATACTTAATAACCAAGAACAATGAAAGTAGGCATGAAATACTAGCATACAAGTAGTTCTTTTATTACTAACACTAACAAGGCACATAATTTATTCCTTATAATTCTTTATTGTAGTATCCCCCACCTTTCCATATTACTCAATGTGGATACCTCAACAAAGTCCTTTGGATACTTATACCCTTTATAGAGCATTGGAGTATATGCACGAGTGTGTTTTTGTAACACCCGCCTCTCTAACACACGTGTGTGTGTGTCGTGTAAAATACCCTTTATGATTATTAGATAGTTGTTTTTAATTAAGTGAAGATGGTGATAGAATTGTAGAGAGGGACTTGATTGAAATAAAAATAAGTTCAAGGACTAATTAGGAAGAAGAGTATTTCATTAAGGACTAAAGTGGATAATTGGCAAGTAAATATCACAATTTTGGTT